>OZ014533.1:6336513-6488891 GCA_963966105.1 Volucella zonaria | reverse complement strand
CCTCCGCTCGCCCGCGCAATGTGCAAACATTTTAAGGGTACACGAAATCCCTTGTGCGCGGGCCAATTATAGAAAAAAAAGATAAGTCCTTTGTTATATTGATTTTGCCATTTTCTTCTAAAAGATTGCCATTACCGATCTGTAAAAGTAAACTTGGAAACACTTCGGCATAAAAACCACCTTTGAGATGTACCCGCATGTAGGCTCTCAAGGAACGAACTTGGACTTAAGGCCACGGGAAAGAACTCTTTAGATACACTTTAATTTCATCTGCTCGTGGTACAACAAGTAACGTCTGCCTGATGTCTCCTGCCATTAGAAGTGTGACTCCATCAATCAGGTTTTTATTGCTTTTAATGTCTTGTAGGTGTCTCAGAGTAGTTTAAGTGGAGAGGGAGTTTAAAGGCAGAATGAGCTCCTCCTCCCTCCATTCAACAACGTTCGCTGCTGCAATACCTTCCGAAGCCACAGATATAGCAATTTACCTATCATTTCGTACCATGGTAAGTATCAAATCCATCAAAGAGGTTTTCACCGTACCACCCAATGCGCCCTAAAAAAAAATAGCTGTCCAGAATCCGTATAAATGTTAATAATTACTTCATTGTAGTCATTTTTCTTCTGGCCGCTAAGTTTTCTGAAACCATTTCTGATAGATGGACCGTTTTGTTAGATAGTTCTTTCAGGTACTCGCGATTGATTTCTGAACTGTTCGGCTCTTGACTTGGAGAAGGAAGGCCGAATTATTGGAGTGATTGGTATTGATATAAACATTTGTTATAAACGATGGTGTTGAGTAATTCAAGTCATAAGCCCGGACATTCATTCTCCATCTGGCTCTTGAATTCTGACGTACTATGTTTTTCTATGTTTTTCCCACAGCACTAAAAGATTTGTTGCTTGGCAAAACACCAAAAAACCAGCAAAAAGTTGTCTGATCTTCCGTGCAGATTCCGACACAGCAGCTTCCATCAAGGTGATGTCCCAATGGTAATCATCCAGCAGTAAACCCAGCGCTTGGTAGGCAGCCTGATGTGTAGAGTGATCTAAATCATGCTTTGGCAAACAGTGGTAATTTTGCGAATTTTAGATTAGACATTCGGCCATTGTTAATGTTCCAAGGGGTCATCTCAGGGTTCCGGACCATTCGTTCGGAGAGTCTACAGGCCGTCTATCTGGCTCTTTCCCTGGAGGTACCTAGGGTTTCCTCTGAAGCGGTAGGCAGAGCTGGACGATGAGTAGAAAGACGGAGTGCTTCGTTTCATTTTTCGCTAACTTCAAAGTTAGTCCCTCCGACTGACCTGTCATTCAAAGAGTGAATTTCCCTCTCAGGGATCAAACGATAAAGAAAGCTTTCAGGGGGCCGGTAGAAAATTACAAAAATACAGAATGTGTCCTTGCATAACAAAAGGCAAGATACATTTCACAAAATCGTAGGCTGAATATTGGCAAAAAATCTCTGTTTATAATGGGTGAAAGGCAGAAATGCACAATAGAGCAGCAAACTGCAACATTTTGACAGTAAAATTCCTTGTTAGAGAGGATCTTTGGACTTCTAGCTCCGGGATTACGTCGAAGCGTTAAAGTGGACCGCAACCACGATCCTATCAGGACGAATTTTAGATCGTTTTTCTTTTCAATAAGGCAACACTTAGATTAACTATCAGCTATCTGACAGCTGACAAGACTTACGTCCGAGGAACGTTTACAAATTGTAGAAATTGATTTCCAAAATCAATGCTCACTACAAAATATTACTACAACCCTAAGCCAGTGAGTTGGCTCTGAGGAACACAATTGAAAAATTGTGCATTACATTTATTCTTTTGGTCTCCGAGCCACTGGCAACATTGCGCAGAGTGGGCAAAGGTGAAAATATACGCGCCGTTGTATTGCGGAGGATACTAATTTATCGATTCGTTATCATCCGCAAGAACTCCGTCTGTGTCCATCAACATTGTGAAAGATTTTGCACAAGATTCTTGGCTTGCATACTCACAAGATACAATTTCCGCAGGACTTGAAGTCAGTCGATCATCGTTTGGGTGGTGACTTCCTTGATTGAGCGCTTGAGCAGTTGAAAGTCGATCCACTTTTTTACTGTCCCATTTTGTCTAGTGTGGAGGCCCACTTCTGTCTCAGTGTCTTTGTTAATAAGAAAAATTGTCGAATTCGGTGGAAAGAAGATCTAAAGGTGATCGTTGAGCTAGTATTGCATCAATTCACTATTTGGTGCAGTACTACTTCAAAAACGAAGAAAATCGAAATGTCAGTCAATTGCGCCCAGTACTTGCCATAATCAGCGACTTTTTGCTCCAAAAGTGTGTGGGCATGGTCTGCAGTGACATTTTGTCTCAACAGGATGCTCCCATACTGCCGGCGAAACCATCGAGTTTTTTTAAAGAAGTGTTCGATGATAACATTCTCTCCCGAAATGTAAGTGTGGCCTGGCCTCCAAGATCGTATGATTTGACGCCGCTGGACTATTTTCTGTGGAGACATTTGAAGTCGTTGGTCTAAACGGACAAGGTAACAACAATTCCAGCCTCGGATGTAAAATTCGTGCGGTCTATAATGCTCTAAAAAGTGGAAAGGATGCTGTTCCTAAGACGCTTCCATAAGCTCTCAATATAAAAAAATAGCACGATCTACTCGGCCCAAACATCTATCACATTTTGACCGTACCTTCTAGAAATATCAGGAAATTGGTTGCGCACATGACTGCATCTAAAGCATCTATGCTCTAAGGGAAAATCTACGAAACGCTATAATAAAAACATCTTTACGTAGAAGAACAAAGTGCATCTGCTATAAACCAGAACATCCGGCGACATTTCACCATTGCCCACTGAGATCTACATCACCACTCACTGTGAAAACTATAAAACCCAGTGACCTGATGTAATACTCTCCCACAGTTGCATCCTGGAAAAATGTGAGGTACGTATGAAAAGGAGCAAAAAAAAAATAAAAATCAGGATAATCACCACAACTATTATGCCCAGTTCCGGTTCGATGGTCTTAAGATTACACAGGACAATGTGCACCGTTTGTTGCATTTTATATTCCAAGAGTTGTGTATCCTTGTCGCTGTTGCTTCTACAGTTACGAGTAGTGTTGGTGTTGATGTTGGTGCGCCCTCAACCAACCGACCGTTAAAAAGTTATGACTGTTTTGTTTATTGCCAGGATTCACTTGGAATTGCACTCTTTCTTCGTCGTGACCCAACATCAGCAATGCCCTCACCACCACCCACAACAACAATCTCATCCATTCTGATAACGATAAAAAATTGCTGCTTTTCAAGGATTTACTTTATGACTGGCGTGCCAGTTGTTAGCTAGCGACAACGACGTGGTGGCATTCGTAAGCGCTTGCAAATGCGCTCGTTTGTATCCTCTATCTAACGATGATTTTTTGTGGTAAACGGCGATGACGACGACGTCGGGAGTGGCAGAGGGTCGTATAATGCCTCAGAAACTACTTTAAACGCGCATCTTTTTCTTCTTGTTCTTCTTTTTCCTGATTTCTATGCCAGGATGCATCTTGAAGAGGAGAATTCAAATTTTTTTTTAATTTTTTTTTATTGTGTTTCGTTTGGCCTGGCAATACTCGTAGTGATAGCTTGGGCAATGTGCATTGTACATTGTTGTAAGTGGCAGCAGCGGCGGCAACAACGATGTGTACCTCCTTTGTGGCGTCGCATTAAGGATGCATACTGTCGTCCATAAAATGTTAAATATATATTTATTGTTATACAAAATGGTACTTGTGATGTTTTATAGCCAACGCCATCAATGAGTGGAATACAAAAGCAGCAAAAGAAGCTGAGCTAAGGACTCTCTTGAAGAGTGTAAATGTGCAGTGTGTTGCTGACTCAAGACAAAACCCTGTTCCTCTTCTCATTCTGCAATCCTGACTGTGATCCCGTGTATCGATTTCTGGTTAATAATTTCGAAATAAATCACATTATCTTTGACAGAGTTGTCTCTTTACTCTGCTCGTTGGTTCCCGTGGATGCCCTTCTCGGGCCCTCTTTAGCGTCTCATTGGTAGCCGCACTCTGTAATTTATTGTCATTTAGTGATGCTTGCAGCGGCTATTTGTGCGCGGATGTTTTTATTAGCGCGCGCGACCTGCAACCGTGCATCGTAAACGGGGGGAAATATTAATTTCCCTCATAATGAGATTCGATTTGGTTCGCATTAAGGAGGCATAGGGAGACGTCAGCCCTGATGGGCAGTCGAAGTTCCCTTTTTGGAACAAAAAAAGAAAAAACCAAAAAGAATTTAAAAGTCTTACTGTGGCCAAGCGATTTATATCTGCAGAGACATGTTTACTCAGTGTGCTTGCCCGACAGGGTTCGGCAATGGCAATAGTAACAGCAACATGCAGCAGACAACAACAGGCACAACGGTAGCATGTCATGTTGAAATGTTGACTGTTACAGTTGAATGTGTCTCTTGATTCGATCCCAGGGTTGACAGACAAAATGAACACGATACCTTGTCCTTGTTTGACATAATTCCCCTGATCAGTTCGATGATAAAACACTTTTTCCAAATGCTCTGCTCTGTGATCTGCACTCCTCCTTTAGCCTGAGGAATGTGACCAAGTGATATTGGCAATCGTCAACATGTGCAAAATGGCGTGGTCGGACGCTGTAACAAGATTCGGCCGATCAGTGGTATGTAATGATTGGAACGCGTATTGTTAAAGGAGGAGTGTATTAATTTATTATGTCGTGTCTACATAGTAGGCATTGCCAGGTTGGATCAGAGGACAAGGCCAGGATATGTAGATTTGAAAAGCGAGGTCCAACAATATTTAAAAAAGAGATTGGGTTTTTATTTATCAACTCCAGTGTAAGCAGCAGGATACTCGTAACCGTAATCCCACTACCACTACTCAATATATCTGGGCATAATCGCCATAGTTTTTGAACAGTCGAAGTCTATGACTAAAGACTGACCATCACTTCACTGCCACTCAAACAGTTAGTAGTCCACAATTTGTTGGATCAGACGTCCACGATAAAAAAATTATATCAAAACCTATAACCTTGTTTACTGCCTTTGGAAGCAGTGGTTTGTGATAGTTCCTGAGAGCCCTGGTTGGGCGTAAGATCTCAATCACGCTTCAATGATAAATTGCGTATTGTATCAGCACCCACTACATCAGCTCCGATGCGATCCAGTTCCGGAATCTCACAGAGATATGATTCGCAGTATCATCACTTTCACAACAAGAATGTCAGGATGCTGTTCCACTTAAGCCCAGCACACTTAGGTACTTTGCAAAAGCGTAGTGCCCCATCATTACGACAGTAAGCAGCCTGTGACTTTTCCTAATGACGAACACCATGAAAGCCGCTGACTTCTTAGAGACTTCGGTAGTATTCGTTTGTGTCTGTCGATAACCTGGAGAGTCTTCCCATCTGTAGCTATGCTCATATGAAACCCAACTCTCAATGGAAGCCCCAGCTGAGGACGCAGGCAGTCCTGACGTAGGTTCGGATTCTGAAAAACTCTCCTCAGAGCCTTGCTAATTTCATCAAAGCTCAACTCCAGTTTATCCCCGCCATTACATGTTGAGCCAGTTAGCATCGGTAATCAGTGTCCTATTCATCCACATTTCTTTTATCCACAGAACTAGTGATTCGTCTACGCCGCTTTCCCTGGTCGAGTTACAGATTACATCAAAAGTTTCACTATCGTAAGCAGGCTCAATGTCGATTATACTCCCTCTAGTAGAGCGATCCTTCTGTTCTACCATAAGTCTTGTAAAATCCTTCGCTCACCATGAAGTTCGGATTGAGATCTTAGCGTGGTTGTAGTCCCCTTTTTCGATTTTCGGCATAAAGACTGTTCTTAATGGTCATCTGGGTTTGGGTATGTATGTGGTCAGTGCCAGGCTAGCAGTGAAGATTCTCTTCAGAGCTACCAACAGCTTGTCTATAAATTTTTGTAGCATAATTCGTACGGGGTGACTTGAAACCATCAAGACCTCATCCATCAGCAAAACCAACAAGAAATGCCAGCAATGACGTGTTGTGTTATTCAGCTTACTTGTAGCTTCGTTAATAGCAGCTACTTGTGAACTGGTACCGATTAGGTTACCTGGGAAGTGAGTCTCTGACATAAGATAGAGAGTTTTGTTTCGCTTTGTTCTAAGTTTAGAGCGAGCATTTGCGTGTAGATAGACATGTTTTGCCTGAAAATGTTCATTCGAGTTAAGAATCGCCACTTTAATATTTGTATGGTGAATAACATTGCGACAGGACTTTTCACAGATTGACTGTGACTCATTACAACTAGCATGTGGTGATGTTGAGACAGCTTAGACACATTCTCGGCGTATTTAGTTTATTCGTTGAAATGTTCAAGGTTGTCGCTTCCTACACTAGGCATCCAGAATATTTCTAATGGCCTGCTGTCCCTCATTACTAACCGCTGTCTATTGTTAGTAATGTTCATCGAGAACTTTGAAATCAACTGTTTCCATCTCCATCCAGATTGAGTAAGTTAAAAAAGTTCCTGAATCGTTGGAGTACCAAGAGATCCCGAAATCGGTCGTCTTTGGCCTTTGATAGATGCTGCATGAAAGCGTATTTGAGTTACAGTGAGATTGCTCTCAAATCCAGTTCCGGCTCCCAATCGGACATAAGAAAGGTAATTTCTATATCATCCGCTGATTATTTATATGTGGCTCACTCGCTCTATGTTAGCTATTTGCCAGATGACATCCAGTTAATTTGTGGCAGGGCTGCTACTCAAACGTTGTAATTTGGTTAACTAGATAGTTGACGTTGCGAAATCGATACACTTTCTCGCTGAGATCTCCAATCAAAATAACAAAGTCATTAGTCATTATAGAATGTTGAGCGGCACCGTGTTGATCTCTCCTTATTATCCGCCATCGAGGTTCCCGGATGAACACTGCACGCACGTGTTAAGTAGGTAGGGATACTTAACACAGGGAGCTTGTTGTTAGTATTAGGTCATTGTACAGTCTCAAAGGTACTCCGATCTCCATCATCTAGATCGAATATCGGTTAATCAGAACTCAGTGAAAAGTAAATGCTTCGAACAGGAGAACAATGAACTCCGAGCTAAACTCAATGAAATGCAACGACTCTTTTACAAGCTTAAAAATGAAGTAGATTCTCTTCGAAAAGAAAACGAGGTTCTAAAAAACTTTCGTTTATCTCTAGATTGCAAGACAACGCCGAACCGTTCAGTGGAATACCTGACGGACGAAGAAGAACTTGCTCGCGAAACCAATCCGGTACTCGTGAAAATGCCTAGCAAAAAACCTAAGGCAGGCTCATCTCCCGAAGTTTTACAACCAAGAGATGAAAATAAGCCCACCGTACCAACCAAGACAAAACCCCAAACGAAACCTCGCCCTCCACCCGCAATAAATGTGGTCGGGATTGCAGAATGTTGATGACTCCGATTCTTACCGCGCATTGTCACTGAAACTTAACACCGATAAAATTCAATGGTATACTTATGAGAATAAGTTTGAAAAACCGTTACGAGTCTTTATTAGGGAACTTCACCCGTCGTGCAAAAAAGAAGATTTAATAGAAGACCTTCAAGCACAAGGTTTTAAGATTACTGACGCCGTGAACATAATCAAGGAGGGAAAGCAACAAAAGGATAGCGACAAAGATACCGTAGTCAAACGCGGACTTCCTATTTTCATGTTTACTTTTGGTCGAAACGAGAAAGTCGATGATATTTAGAAAATTAAATCTATCTTAAATCTATCAATATGGAGCCAATGCAAACGTTGTCAAGATTTTAACCACACGCGGGCGTATTGTCAAAAAGATCCACGATGCGTAAAATGCGCAGGCAAACACTTCTCGGAAGAGTGCAAAACAAATAAGCAAATCCCAGCAGTTTGTGTCAATTGCACAGGAAATCACCCAGCTAATTACCGAAGTTGCGAAATCGAAATTCATTCATCCGGACCTAAAGGTGCAGCATCCAAAAAACCGATGAGCCCAAGACAGCTAAGAGAGTCACAATGAAGAAACCGGTAACACAAAATAATAAATTTGCTCAAAAACACGTTGCCGAATCAAGTGCAATTAAAAAACCTGTACCTACCCGCGCGAGTTCATACGCTGAGGTCGCGTCAAAAGCCAACAAAATACATTCGGCCACTACAGATCCGCTGTCTCAAATTCTCGCAGTCATCTTAGAAAAACTAGATGAACAAATAAAAATAAATAAGCTCTTGCTTGAAAAACTAAGCAAGCTCGAGATCGTTGCTCGGAAAAAATCGAACAAAAATGAAAATGAAACAGTTGACTAAGAACTTACATAACATGGAACGCAAATGGCCTTCTGAAAAAAATCGACGAACTGGAAATTTTTCTATGGAAAGACCATATAAAAAAGGGAGTTAAACCCAGGATAAGAGGTTACTCTGGTTATCACTCGCATCATCCCTCAGAAAATGCGAGGGGTGAATCCTCACTTTATATTAAAGACTGCATTAAGCATGCCAAGAACGTGACAATAGAACTTGAATCTATGCAAATAAGTTCAGTTTCCGTAAACATAAATCATATAGACTATAATATAGCATCTTGTTACATTCCCTCCGAGATATAAGATGGCAGACGACGAGATCGATCGCCTTTTTTACCAACTTGGGTCAAACTTTATCTCGGTGGTGATTTCAACGCAAAGCATACATTTTGGGGTTCCAGATTGAAATCGACGAAGGGCAGGCTACTGTACCAAGCAAGTATGAAACGTGGCTTGGACTTTTTTTCGACAGTCAAGCCAACCTACTTTTCCACCGACACAAATAAAATACCTGACCTGGTCGATTTTTTCATTACAATAGGGGTCCCCAAATATCTCATGACTTTAGAAGAATCCTATGATCTCTGCTCAGATCACTCGACAGTAATCTTAAAAATCGGCAGGAGCATAGCAAGGATAAAAAGACCGCCCAGATTGACGAATAAGGAAACAAATTGGGATGGTTTCAGGAGAAATTACAAGTTCGTGAAAATCATCCAAAGAGCTGCGTGGAACAACACTTCCTTTCGAACAAGAGGAATAAAACACGGAAAGCAAATATACGCGCCCGATATAGAAGGCCTGCTATGAGAAAAAAAGGAAAGTACGGAGGAGATAGCAACAATCACGTGCGCCCCAGCATAAATTCTACTTGAACCGCCTACCAAATAAGCTAAAGCAAATGCTGCAAAAATATAAGAACCGTGAGACTTCTAAATACCTCGAAGGCTTGACTGCGGACAAGAGCTCCAATTATTCGCTCTAGAAAGCCGTGAAGTCGACTAAAAAACCTATTATGCAATTGTTCACAGGTAAAAACAGCCAACGGCGAATGGGCAAAAGGAGACAAAGAGAAAGCGAATTTGTTTGCCGACCACTTGGAAGAAACTTTCAAACCGTTCGAAGGACGTCAATTGGCCCAAGAACTTAATCTCAGAACAGGATCCGACAACTACAATAAAAAATCCGTATCACTATCTGAGCTAAAGCAAACAATAAAAAACCTAAAAAATTATAAGTGACATTCTAAAGGAGCTACTTCGAAAAGCGATTGTCAAGCTCCTCCTCCTCCTCCACATTATAAATGCTTCCATGAGACTTTTATACGTTCCAAGCCAATGGAAAGTCGCAGAAGTCATAATGGTTCCAAAACCGGGAAAAAGTCCAAACGACAAAAAATCATACAAACCGATTTCGCTCCTGCCGATAATTTCAAAAGTCTTCGAAACTCTTCTGCTTAAACGTTTAAAACCTATAACTGAAGAAAGACGATTGATCCCGGATCACCAGTTCGACTTTAGGGTCAAACATTCCACAATCGATCAGGTCTATCGGATAACAAATGTAATTGAAAACGCGCTAGAGGGAAAAAAGATATGTTCAAGCGTTTTTCTCGACAAGGTATGGAACGAGGGCTTGAAGTATAAGCTAGTACAAATTTTACCGAGAGAAATGAATAGAATACTCGAATCTTGTTTTGAAAATAGGCTGTTTCGGGTTAGATATGGGATTGAATACTCTGAATTCAAGGAAATTCAAGCTGGCGTTCCACAAGGAAGCGTTCTGTGGCCATACCTATTCTTACTGTACACTAGAGACATACCTCTAGATGAAGAGACTGTGGTAGCCATGTTCGCGAATGACACGGCAATCCTCGCCACAGGACAAACAGTTGAATCCTCGACTGCAAAACTTCAACGAGCTCTGAACAAAATATTTGAGTGGACGAAGAGCTGGCGAATCGTGCTAAACGAGACTAAGTCAACACATGCCAATTCCACGTACAGAAAGATAAACAACTTACCTTTGTTCATCAACTCGGTACAAATACCGTATGCAAACGAGGCAAAATATTTGGGAATGACCCTGGACGCAAAACTGAAGTGGAAATCACACGTAAAAAAGAAATCAGGCTAAGAGAAATGAATTGGCTCATCGGAAGATACTCTAAACTAAGCACTGAATGACTCGAACTGCAACCAACTTGAGACTGCTATAATTTCCAAACCGTTCATGACAGTGAGCTCAAATTTTGACA
Organism: Volucella zonaria; assembly: GCA_963966105.1. Classification (NCBI taxonomy): domain Eukaryota; kingdom Metazoa; phylum Arthropoda; class Insecta; order Diptera; family Syrphidae; genus Volucella; species Volucella zonaria. The sequence goes on along the minus strand of OZ014533.1, from coordinate 6,478,308 downwards.
CATGACAGATAATTTTATTATTTGCAAGCCTTTTAAACGATTTGCTTATCAGTTGTGTTGAAAAATTTTTATCCGCGATGGAATTCAAACGTGATAGTGTGATTGCTTTATATTTGGCTGGAAAACCACAAGTAGCTATCGTTAGAGCCCTCCAGCAACTCAACGTGAATAAATCATTTGTATCTCGAACCATAGCTCATTACCGTGATACTGGCAGCGTTGCAAAACGCCATGGAGGTGGTCATAAAAAACATCGGCAAAAATGGTTCGGAAAGTAAAGGCTCGAATTGAGCGAAATCCGTGTCGAAGTGGAAGAAAAATGGCTCGTGAGCTCAACATATCGTTGGAACGGATGCAACACAAACTGAAAAATGAGCTTGGGTCAATCCATTGAAAGCACACGATCTTACACAGCAACAGAAAAAAGTTAGAGTCGAAAGCGAAGGAGTTGCTACGCTTGCACGAAAGTGGTGAGTTGCCGAGTTTCGTTTTTTCCGATGAATCGCTATTTGTTATCGAGCAATACGTCGACAAACAAAATGACCGAGTTTACTTGCCAGAGAGGTCCTTCGAAAATTGTACGCCTTCGAACGTCCACCAGAAAGCAGGCAGCACCGATGGTGATGGTTTGGGCCGCCATAACCGCCGATGGTCGCTCTCCGCTCGTATTTTTGGACAGTGGCGTCAAAATTAATGCGATCGTATACCGTGAAACGGTCTTAGAGGCAGTATTGAATCCTTGGGTAAACAATCATTTCGGTCGAAGGCCGTGGACATTTCAACAAGACTCGGCACCGTCTCACAAAGTGCGCGTCAACCAAGATTGGTTAAAAAACAATGTTCCACACTTCATTTCTTCGACACAATGGATTGCAAATTCTTCGGATGCAAGTCCGTTGGATTTCTCTGTCTGGGGTATTTTGAAGGCGAAGGTTGGCACTAAAAAATACCAAAGATTTGACCACCTCAAACAAGTACTTCACCGGGAATGGGCCAAAATACCGCAGAGCCACTTGCATGCAGCGTGCGATGCTTTCTTCGGCCGTCTCAAGGCCATTATTCGCGCCAAAGGTGGACATATTGAAAACTACTGATACAATTTGAAAATTTATGTATTTTTCTACATTTTTTACTTTGGCACAATAAAATTTATCAAAAAATAAAAATTTTAAAAAGCTGGAGTTCGAGTACTAAAACCTTCGTGGACTTATGGTATACAACTATGGGGTTGTACCAAACCAAACAATATGTCTGTCCTACAGACATTCCAGAACAAAGCGCTTAGAGCAATCGTAAATGCTCCATGGTAGTACTCGTATAAGGAGTAGCGATATTCACCGCGATCTGGGAATTGCCACCGTGAAAGACGAAGTGTAACAAGCTTTGCTCGTAAACGTCGCACTCGTCTTGTGCATCATTGCAACCAGGAAATAATCCGGAGATTGGACGAGACAAATCTTGTACGACGACTTCAAAGAACAAGACCGTTCGACTTAGCGCCTTAAGGAGAAACCGTATGAAATAAAGGTAATAGTAGGTGCCTTCGCTGGACAGCTACCTACCAAACGCGATGAGGGCGTGCTTATGGTGGGCGCTGCTATGCCACTGTGGTAGGCAGCTTATGGTGCCTGCTGTAGTGGTGTGGTGGTGCTTTTATGAGCGCGTGCTTATGGTGCCTATGAAGGTACAGTCTCCGTGATATTTATGAGGCTCTTCTATGTTTGCTTTTGTTAGAAATCGCCCTCAGCAATCGCACTCTGCACAATTTCACAATTCCGTCGTAAGGTAAATTTTCCGATTGAGGTTTTGTTGTCAGTTAGCAAAAGTTGCCTTGCTCTTGTGAGTCGAGGGCGGTCTTCATGTTACATACCGCTATAACAAAGAGTCAATAAAGTATCAATGCGTATCCACAGGCATCTGACACTTATCCTGATCTGATGGAACAAAGAAAGGCTTCCTAGCAGAGCAGTAATGCGTCTACGCGAAGGACATCGTCCGCATTTCGTAACCAACCAAACCCCGTCGGACCATGTAGCTTTAAGAAGGGTTTTACCTGATTATTTTCGTGAGTGTATCGAATCCGTATAAAGAAAATATTTATGTCTAAGAGTATCTCCGATTTTCTAATTATTAGTCTTTTGGTCCAGAAGGGTATAGTGGTTGCCTTGGGCCACCAATTAAGGAAATTTCATTGGTCCACCTCTCGTTTTTGAAACAAACCAGAACTGATAACAACGATCTGAACATTCCGACAGATTGTACCTTAAGCTTAGAGCATTCGCCAAAGATGATCGCTTAATTTGGCCAGCAGCTGAATAAATTTCGTGGAGATTGCGATGCTGGTCTAGAAGTAGACCAGGATCGTATAAGGCCTTTTGCAATTCTTGAGACATCTCCTTTAGGTTCGTCCTAGGTCCGTCGCTAATTTTCTAAATCACGGGAACACAAACGAGCCAGTAAGTGCCCTGTTTAAGGCATTCAATTTCGTATTCTGTGATTGTCATAAGAATAGACCTTCAGTTAAGCGTGAAGCTACGTACAATTTACCAAAGCTGAGGAAGAAAAACTTCTCTGATCTGGCAACACTGTGTATGCCATAAATCTTTTTCTTTAACTCAACGACAAGTGCTCATTGGATTTTGATAAATTTATTCTGCTCGGACATGTCATTAATTGCATCATTTTATCTCTCCAGATAGAGAACAAAACATCGCATCGCATCGATTGCAACAGCAATAACAGCAATAACAGCAACAAGAGCAACAACATCAACTACACCAACAACAGCAGTATCCGTGGCTTGAACAAGATACAATTGCACTCAAAGTGAACACATTCTACAGTCTCTGTATATCTGTTTAGTGTGGCTTCTTCTTAACTAGCTACGGCATCAGGTTCTCCAACCATCAATTCAGGAAGTTTTTTGTGTACTTGCAGTTGCACAGTCGACCAGTTAAACTTCGTTGTCATCATCATCAACGAGCAACGACCATCGGCCAAAGCCCAAGAAGACGACGAATTCGTGATGATTTTGATGAAAACTGGAGGTTTCGAGGTTGCCTCGTTTTGTTGTCGACTGTTTTTTTTGCTAAGCCCTTTCACAGACTATGTCTTCTTCCTACGGCTAACTGATGTTCACGTTCGAGTACTTAAGTTCTACGCGCGTTTCATTATTATTTACGGTCGCTGACGAGATAAACGATCGACTGATGATTAAAGGGGGGGGGGTTTCTCCCTTTCAGTCCTGAGTCAATTAATAAATTCAATGGAAAAAGGAGTTTTTTTCTGAGCGCAATGAATTTTCATTACGATTTAATGATTCGCCAGTGCATCATCACACTTTGTCTCCTCTTTTGCGGATCGCGGCAAGAAATTTTTTCAGCGCCTAGGCAGATGTCGGAAGCTCTTATCAATAAAAATCTCCAACAATCGATACAGGACAAACGACCAGAAGGATCTTGGTCGGTTGCTTTTATGACAACTCTGTCCAATTTTGGGCAAATTCATAAATAAAATTTTTTCTCCGTTGACCTCTGGGCTTTTACAGATTGTGGCACGGACGTTTAATTGCCGATGAAACGCGGAATTTATTAGACGTGTGTGTGCAGACGTATATTTTCGTTTAATTGACAGATTTGACAGTGTGTTCGGTACCGGCTTTGAGAGTGAGCCTTCGCTATGGTTGCTCGATGCTTAATTGGTGTTGGCTGAACTTAAGTGTCATGCTGGGCTTCGGTGGAAATTGTCAAACTGTGTCATCCCTAATTTGGAAAACAGAAAAAGGGAATCCTTAGCAAAATGCTGAAATATTGCAAAATATTATTGGAACCCGGGAGGGAGGAATATGCCAAATCGAAATGAGCATTAAGTAACAAGTCTAACATGTCCAAGTACCTCGAATAGCTGGAGGTCTATCTTAGTGGAGACATGAGTCCTCTAAATGGATGTATGGTATCCATCCTTCATATCTTGCTCCTCAAAATAACCTTTAAGCTAGTTTCTTGAATGATTTCAGAAAATCAACCCTCGCTCAATTACTTCGTTACCAATTACAGACAAGGTCAAGTCTTTCATTAAAGGCAGGCAAAACCAATTAATCGAATGACTTAATGCCGGGAGAATCCAACAATTACATGATCTTCCTTCCTTAGACCATCCATCAGAGGCATTCATTTTGCAAGGCACAACCACAATTAACCAACAAATACCATTTGACATGAAGTTCTTTGCCACCACCACCGACCGACGACGGCTAGTAAAAAAGGATATAAATTACGCAACCAAAACGTCGTTCTGTAAGGCATACAAGAACTCGTATCTTCTCTGCCTGCAGACCATCCCCTGTATAACCCTTTCCAGTTCGGCATTTCCTTTTTCTGTTGTGGAAGACTGCATATTATGCTCTTTGCATTTCCGCTCTATTCCCAGAGACATATTATACCGGAAGAAGCGACCATTTGTTGTAACCCAGTTTCCCATCACATCTATGCATGCAATTCAGTGCCATGCTGGTTGCCACAGAGCTTACAAAAAAATAAAAGAAAATAAAAAATAAAAAATCGGAAATAGTTTTGTGGCAAAGCATGTACGGATATGTACGAGTACGTCAGAGGATGGATAGACCAAAAGGATTGGACTGGTAGTAGGTCAGTATATTCGTACAGTGTCGGTTGCGCTCCACAACTGCCTTAGCTCTCGAAATCGCAGTAAAAATCTAATTTTGCATATTTCCTGTCGTGCTCGGTGCTGCTCTCTTTCGGTGGATATATGTCGGGAACGTGCCGTTCTGGCTGCTGCAAGGAACGTCTCTAAATTTTTTCTTTTTTCATTTTTTCATTTGAGCGATACACACTTCAAATACGAGTCCTCTTAGATGTTGAAGCTTGGTCGGAATGAATAACAAGTTGCCAGGATCTATGTAAAGTCGTATCATTGCTGAAAGTGGCAAATGGGTACTATCCCTGTGAGGGTCAAAGGAAATCCTCAGTCGTGTTAATAAATGATGGAATTAGATTTTGGTATCTATCAAATGACTTTATTTACGATCTTAGAACGACAGAACTTTGATGAGTTTTTTTTTGGGACGAATATCTGGAGTCGATAAAGAGGGAGAAAAAATGATGGAAATCGTATTCCAGGATAGAAAATATGGATTTGGGACAATTTTCATAAACATTTACGAGTACCTTTATGGGAATCTATAATACATACATCACCATCGAGATAAGACATAGGCTTCCGGGAAGAAAAGACAAAGTCATATGTGTACGCCGATTATGTCTTTACTTAATGGAGTACCACTAGGTTGTACTTACAGACCCATACTATTAGATCATAGAGCTTTTCATATAAATGTGTGGTTTGCTGTATAAAAATGTATAAAAAGAAATGAGAACAAAAAAGTCTGAATGTGGCATGGTAAACTTGAATTCGTTTCCTAATTAATGCCTTCACTTTGCGGATCTGGTGGATTTACAGACTTATACTCCTTCGATCCCGTGGGTCGGAGAAACTCTTCATTTTTTTTGGAAAACTACAAGCGAAGAGCAATACTCAACTTCTATTTGACCAAATTTGCCTGGGTGGTGTTTCTGACCATGGTATGTTGCATGATATTAATTTTTCTCATATCAATAAGTCTACGACCTTTGCATTTAAAGATTTTAAATCTATTAACATCAATGCTCTGCAAGTTGCAACATAAACAACGACTCCTTGGTTTCTTTGTAGACAGAGCCCAGATTCAAATGAACAAATTAATCGTTTTCAGTTATGTGTTGCCCAACTCTATGAAGATTTCGTGCTTGTTTACTGCGGAAGTTTTAAATGCGAAGCGAAATCGTTCTTCTTTTAATTGGGTCGCTTATAAAAACGCTCGTAATACAGCCACTAGCACTGTGCGTGATTCGAAACGAAATTACTATTCCCCTAAACTTAGTATGTCTTTGCCCCCAAAAGAACTGTGGAGGAACCTTCGGCAAATTGATGTTAGCAAAGGAGGGATTGATAAATGTTCGTTAAATCCAAATGAGCTAAATGCACATTTTGTTGACAATGCAATGGCTGGTGGTATGTTTGATTTTCATCCGAACACATTTACACACAACTGAGACTGATGTAATTTCAATCATTGTCAAATGCAATCGGTGAAGATGGTATACTAGTCAAATTTCTAAAAATAATTTTACCCAGCATTGTAAGCCATATAACCCATATAATTAATTCGTGTATTATAACATCTACCTTTCGCCAGGCTTGGAAATATGCACGGGTTATTCCGATTGCCAAAAAATCGAACGCAAGTTCTGTTAACGATTTTAGGCAAATAAGCATTCTTCCATGCCTATCAAAATTATTTAAGAGAGTCTTATCCTGCCAGATCAAATGCCACTTATCCTTCAACTTTCTATTGACTTCTTCTCAATCAGGCTTTCGAGATGGACATAGTTGTCAGTAGGCAATGGTGAAGATTTTGGATGATGTTAGGCACGACAAAGGACTAGTGACATTACTTTGCTTTCTCGATTTTTCGAAAGCTTTTGGCAAAGCGAATCACAAAATTCTTTTATGGAAGCTTAAACACTTTTTCGGGTTTGGCGAAAGAGCTGTTAAACTTTTGCAAAGCTACTTGTCGAACCGATTTCAAAGGGTCGTTGTTGGTGGAAGGATTTATTCTGTTTTTCCCTTATTGCAAGGTGTTCCTCAAGGTTCCATCCTTGGACAGATTTTATTTTCCATGTTTGCCAACGATTTGGCATTGATATATGTGCACTCGTATGCATATGTACCCAGATGACATTTAATTTTACATGTTTATGCCTATGAATCGGCTTGACGAATTAGTTTTTTTGTTTAAACAGGAGTTTGTCAGCGATTAATGGCTGGATAGACAAACACAGGCTGCTGTTCTACCCATATCAAAAAGCAATTTCGAACTGAGTCTGGTGCCAAATATATGCATATCCGAATCGAAATTGGCAATAATGGAGTCGGCTACTAGCCTTGGGTTCGTAATAAACTGCAATCTGTCCACATAAACTATGTCATTGGTCGCATTAGAACTTGCCAAATTATCACGCATCGTTCCGAGTGAGGACTAAGTCCCATATTTCTGCTAGACTAATCGACTTAATGTAATACAGAAGGACACACTTCATTAAATTTTTATGACATCATGCAGTCCAGAACCTCAAGCAATATGCGTCTTTAACCAGCTCGATTCTTGGATAGTTGCCTCAAGTTACACACTCTGAATTGGTCACCGTTGTCTTCAAATTTAAGACTTTGATCTTCACCGTCCCGATGGTCAAGACAACGAAAAGAACTTAACTGGCCGTGGAGTTGTTCTGTTTAGTTCTTCTCGCCTTGATTCCAAACTCTTGAAAAAATCTTCCACATCATACCTTCAGATCGTCTGTGCACGAGTTCCTATTCCAATGCGTTCAGATCTGTTGTTGTTATATTCGTTCTTCCTCTGAAAAATAAGTCCTTTTCACCGATTGCCTCACTGATTTCGGACTTTATCAGTTGAGTGGAGTCACCAATTGCATTGGTCGGCAACTTGAACTTATCTTCACCACTGATACAGACAAATGGGTAGTTTCGGAATGTAGTTACTTTCTCTCTAACTTAGTTAGCTACCTACCCACCTCTTTCCCTAGTTTTTTCATACGACAATAGTCTAAAAATGTTACTTACGAACACACTTATAGAGAAAATTTTAGCAAACAAAATAACCTTCTTAGTTATGTCAATTTTAGTCTTATCTATGATAATCCAGGACATACAGTCAATGGTGTTCTATCCCTCTTTTAGGCCGAAATCGTTGACTGCATTTCACAATCTGTTCCTTGTATGCCAAAGAAGAACCTCTCATATTCACCATCTTGGTATAACAAAAAGTTCCACTCCCTTCGAAATAAAAGGAACAAGCTCTGGTACAAATATCCTAAATCCCGCTCCATTACTGGTTTTGTCAACTATCACTCTGCCTATATTGGCTTTTCTGAACTCTGTCAATATCTCTGCCTTGAATAGCTAAACCAAATGAGTAATACCCTCATTCTAAAACGAGATTCTTTATATTCATTAACACTACACATCGTCCCTAAATTTTTTTGACAAATCCTCTAATGATCTCCAAGTAATTGTGAACTTTTTGCCGATTGCTTCAGCCAGACTTTTACTAGTCACGTCCACAAACTCTACAAAATACGTTGGAATCAGTATACGAGTATAGAAGATCTCAAGGACGATTACTCCACTGGCCCCGATCTAAAAAAAATATGCACTTTATTTAGCTCTACCTCGCACTGCTGCCTTCACATAATCAGGAAGAATTCCTACATGTTTCACCTTCATGAAAAAGGCCCCAAGAACGAAACTTCTAACTACAGACTCTCCTGCATTTTGTCTCAATGTTTTTCCATTGCAAGCTTTTCGTTTCCCCAAGCCAACACGGAAGGTCAGTCTACAATCACAACTAGAATGTGGGACTAAAGTTGACGAGATTGCAAGGCTTTCGACAAAATTTCACACACAATCATTTTGCTCAAACTAAAGGTTTTTGGTTTCAGTCGAGCTTTGCGATTATTATTTCTATTAAATCCTGCTTCGAAATTATAATCATTTACTTCAGTCCTCGATTTCTAATCCCATTAAGACCTCTTCCGGAGTACCTCAAGGCAACCATCTTGGGCCTTTGCTTTTTATACAGGTTCATCCATTTTGTGGTTCCGAAAGTACATTTAAATAAAACGGATCTATGATTTATATTCCGGTCAAGTTTTTATTTCAATATATTGTTTGGATATTGCCATTATGAATAGAATATAACACCATTCAAATGTCCGCCACGGGAGTTCTTGCAGGGCTTGATTTTGACAAAGTGATTTTCGATGACTTTTTGAGACATATCGAGCACAACTTGACGAATATTCGCTTTCAAAGCATCAAGAGTTTGCGTATTGTGTGCATAAACACGATCTTTGTCATAGCCTCACATAAAAACATCCAACGGTGATAAATCACACGATCTTGGTGGCCAATTCACATCACCAAAATGTGAAATAACTCGTCCAGAAAATTTTTCTAGAAAAAAAAATAGCCAAAACGGGTCATGTTGTGTAAGATGTGGCGCCGTCTTATTGAAACCACTTGTCTTCCTCATTTAGTTAACATTTGTCTATAGCGGTGAAAATTGACTGTGACGGTTACATCTTCCTCATTTTCGAAGAAATAATGCCCAATGACACCACCAGACCAAATTTCTAGCCATATAGTGATCTTTTGTGGATGCAATGGTCTTTCGACCAAGCACTCATCGGAGTATGTTCTATGCATTCCGTTTTGAGCTGCCTTCAGATTCTTGAGTGAGTTGAATTTTATAAGGGTGGCAAAATACGCCATAACGCCATAGTGTGCCGTAAGATATGCCCAAATGGATTTGGATCTTCTTCAACACTTTCAATTTCACGGCAACCATATTTTCTGTAGTGCGTGCATTTCGAAGATGGATAAGGCCTTTCGATAACTGTAACAGAGCCAGTCTCTTTGAATTGTGTTACAGTTTTGAATATAATAATCTGCTTGTAATACGTGGAACGTACCTACGACAGATTCACTATTTTTGTAGTAAGTTTTTACAATTTTAACAAGTTCAGCCATTGTAAAACGGAAGCCTTAAACTAAACATAATACAGTCTCTCAGTTCGGTTCGACATCTGTGATTGAAGCAGAGATGTCAAATCCGGACCACAAATTGGATGACCTTATACTAACAATCAATGATGTTGATCGCATCATTGAAAGCTCTACATATCTATTTACCCCGATGACATGGAACTCTTTTAATATTTCTTAACTTACAAGGATTTTCTTTTACTGGAGTTGAGTTGAACAGATCTTCCACTTGGTGTAAAAATAATTTTCTTGTGCTCAAGACTAATAAGCGCCAAGCAATAACATACACTCGTAAGCGCTTTCCAACTTCGCCTCATACGTATTTATTTTTAATCAACCTGTTCGCTTAGTAACTGAATTGCGGGACCTAGGTGTTATTTATGACGGACTCAATTGATAGCATTATAAATAAAGCCAACTCCGCACCTGGTTTTATCAAGCGCTTGTCTGAGGAAATCTCCTCCAACTCCTATGTTACTAAGCCCATTTATGTAACTTTTATACGCCCTCTTCTTCAACATGGTAGCCAAGTTCGGATGCCCTATTACACAACCCATATTCTCGGGTTGAATCCGTACAACACAGGTTCCTTCGACTGATGACGTAAATTTTCTATTGTACGCAGATCAGTTGAAACTTATAGATTTACAGCTCCTTTCTGCAGGCCGAAAAGTTTCCGACATCAGATACTAGCTGCAGTCCTGCCTTACTGCGACTTATATTTTTTAACACCAACCTACGTAATGTAAGGTGTGTACCATTCTTTCGACTCAATCCTCACTGAACAATTTTGAATACCAAGAACCAATATCTAGGATGCTACGGGTACCCTTTTCAATTTCCACCTCAACCAAATTTCCCTAAGGAACATTCTTTACTCTACCTTTACCTGTCGACCCATTCTCCCAACTCCTTAGTTGTAAGTTTAGCTTTGAATTGATTTTGTTAGTTTTAAGTCAAGAATATATGTAAGTGCTCTGTGTGCTTGTAATAAGCTACAATTAATTCGCCGGGTTAAACCGGGCCTCAATTCAAATCAAATCAAAACCACACGTGCCACATTAGGTGTTCCTATACAGCGTTGTCTCAATCAAGCTAGAGAACACCAAGGACTTCTGAACAGATCCTGTAGAGCTGTCAAGTTTCTCCGCTGTGAATTCTCATCAAAGCTTCATCAACGAGTTGGGAGCTAGGTTCACATGGGCACTCGGTCAAAGCAACTATGAGATCTCCTTTTCATTCTTGAGAATGTCAATGCCTATGCGAAGTAAAACATGATAGGGATGTCGATGCTCTTGTACGAGTATAGCCTCTAATTCATTAGTTGAAATAAGGCTTTCCTGTCTTTAAATTCCACAGAAACAGCAGTTGGTAAGAGTCAACCTTCGCTTGATCTCGGCGCACTTATTCCATTACTGGAGTTCTATGCCAGCTATGTCTAGATATGTCTAAATGTGTTGGTGTTGATTGTCCTGTTTTGATGACAGTATAAACATTTTATTGCTTCCATTGACAGCTTTTGCCTCAATACTTACAAATAGCCACCTGACATACCGCCGGTTTTTTCTAGTTATGTCAATGCCAGCTTCGTATGCGAGAATTTGGGAGATTTTTCAAATACTGTGCCTCCGGTGTTGCCCGGACAGCACTCATATTTTTTTTAGGAACGAGATCAAAGAAATCGCGCAGCACTTTGTCTCTTTGATAAAACAGCGAGAGTTGGCCATCGGCAACGTCCTCCCTCACATCCAAGAGCTGTCAGCTAATGTCGTCGCAGTCTATGCAGCTCAGGGAGTTTCGATTCTTCGATGGCAAGACTCCATTCATCGAGAATTACTTCCTATGGCCAAATTTTACAGATAAGCTGGTGCATGATCCTTTCTAGATCATTTCCTTCAGCTTTGAACAGCTCGGCCGTCGGCTACTGCGGATTTGTTTCATTTGAGTTTGAGTATTGCTTCCACATTTCCTTTTATTCAGGTGGACCGATGGTATAGTGTGCCCTGCTTGACTGCGTTATTTTTGCCATCACAGTCTTGGGAAGTGATTTTCCCTAATTTTCAGGACCGGCTATGTCCCTTCGTGATCATCTTCGTAGGGTTCATTCTCAAACTGATTTCCCTATTTGTTTTTCGTGAAGACTGTGTTCAATTTTTCTGCTCTGCTGGTATTTGTCAGCAGCACGATACTCCTCCTATTTAGCTCGAAGTGCTGGCCGGCAGTCATCATCAAACCATCGGTTTCTTGTTCGCATATGAAGCCTATCGCAACAGATGTGACGCTTCTGACAGGTTCTTCGCAGCATTTTCAATAGTCCGATGCACTTGACTCTGGTGTTCAGGATAATGAGGCGGTCGGCAAAGGCTATGGCGATCTCTTCTAATTGTGGCCGTGTGACATCAAAACGCTGTGCTGTCTTTGATATCCATATTCGTATCTTGGCTACAACTGAGTTGGTCCGAGTCACTGTTGCGAAGTCTGCGGAAGACCAGAACACTGGATGCATGTCTTTCGGCTATGTATGATTATTATGGTTTGCCATAGTTAGATTAGGACAGTGCCTTGTGGCATTGTGAATCCTAGGATGTGGGAAAACATTCTTGCCATGACAATGGCAACATGATGTCATGCAGGTAGAATATGTCTACAATGCTACGGATGGTACCCTCATTTTTACAACGTCCTCTCTAGGAGTTCTTGAAAGCCTTGTGTCGCCATTCTCCTTTTTTGAGACCATGGAAGCAGGGTGATAGAATTCAGATGAACGAAATACCCTTGCGTCTTCCCACCAAGGTGCTATATTCCTCCTCAACGTTCTGGGGCACCTATTGTCACATACGTGTACAACCAAATCAAGCAATTTGACTTCAATAATATTTAATTTATTAACGGTAATCTTAATTGAATAATCGTACATCATACGAGTTACTGAAAGGTATACCAGTCCTCGAATACTTTAGTCTAAAGTTGCCTGCCTTCGGTTACCTGTTAATGTGCACTCTACACTGTACAACATGGATGTGATTAATCAGATATGCCACAGCACACTCCGTGAACATAAATCCATCATAAATAATTGTACGGTGAGCAGCACATAATTTAATGCGTAATATGTCTGCGATTGTGTAGCGTTGTAATTGGGCGACAACCGACAACCGACAGCCCAAAAACGACGCTCAGTCTGAGGATGATGATGCATTTATGCTAATCTGTCGTGAATCACACTCTGATTTGACACCCAAAGTGGATTTTGTCTTTTCCTTTTTTGGATTCTCGAACGCATACTCGTACGAGGAATATAGTTGTGACGCCACTGCATCCGGGAGTGGGTTGAAGGAGTAGTCGAAAATTTAGACAAAAAAAAAAAAAGAAAATCAATTTCTGTCTTTCATTCACCTGTCAATGATGTGGTGGTTGAGCGATTTATTCATTTTTTCTGCTTAAGCTGACAATTTTTTGACGGATTTTTTGAAGCAAAGGATTGGGAGGAAGAAACCTGTCAAGCACATGTCATCAGTGTCAGGCTTTTCATTCGATTTTTTTTTTTTTTTGGGGTGAAATCCTCTTATTCGTCTATTTGGCTGGGTAAGGAGCGGAATTTGAAATGAGATTTGTCTCAAAAGTGTTGACACGTAGATTGTAGAAATCAAATGCTGGCCGGGGGTTCACATCGATGAATGTTTTGTGGACTTGAAGTTCTTTTTGGCATGTAGGAGTTGTCAATGCTCAAGCAGATACAACAACGCTTTTCCAGCGATAGTCAATCGGAATGATAACAAATGATTTCTGCTCAATTTTGTTTGCCAAGCTACTACAAATAGACTTACGTTAGAGCAACTTCAGTTCGTAAAACTTATCGAGCTTGACGGCCATTCTATTTGATAATAAGCATCCACAGAGACGTCACACTGTGCGCACCGAAAACTGTTGCAGCTGTGGAGATTGGTTTTGATGAGAAATGAAATGATAACTTAAGCTGTGTCCACCCACTTCATGAAAGGTTTTGCACGAAAAGCGTGTAGGAACTGAGTTCATTATGAAGAAGAGTTCACAAACTCCTGTCGGTCATATGTTATGCCACTCTTTTGAGTCTGTAGTGCGACCTCACCAATAACGCGCAGAATATAAACTCCCAAGTGGTGAATAGTTTGTGGTTTATCGGTATATTGGAAAGAGTTAACATAGCCCCACATGAAGCAATTGATCAGCATCCAGTCGCGCAATGCCGGTGTCCAATTCACTGCTCCATTTCGCAATATAATGTTGTCGCTGACTAAAGTGGTCAGTAACTCAATGGTTTCATCAGCAATATGACACTTTGCGCCATCCTGTTGGAGCCACACATCATTTGGAGCAATGTTGTTAATATTTGGGAAGAAAATGTGAATAACGTTGGTCGGTCACCATAGAGACTGATAATGCCACTTGAGTGGCTACATCAAATAGTGCGATATTGTGGGTATAATTGAATTTCATAAGCCTCTCCTGGATTTATCTTACTTCAGAGATTTCCATTTTGCATGTCCACAAACTCATGTCTTCAAAGGGCCTTCCTTTCAAGGACATGGAAACAACGATAAGCCGTTGGGCAATGAAATATTATATATCGATACATGAAAACTTCTCAATGGGCCTCAGTAAGGTTCTTATATTGATAGGTCCACTGTTGATCTGTGAACATGGCTCACATATAGCTGACAGAATTTGGCACCAAATCTTTCGTCGAAAATGGATCCATTTAGGATCGAGGAGTCCCCTGATCGATGGATTAGAAATTACCTTTCGGAACATTCTACTCAAATTGCTTTATATTGAGTACAAAATAAATGGTGGTCTGCCACAGGGCTCCGTTGTGTCTCCGACATTATTTAAACCGTCATTAGCGCTCTTTTGTGTAATACATTTAATCCATGTATCCCTTTGGTGACGACAGTACTTTCTGCTCTTCATATTCGCTCCCAGACGCACGTCCCTGCTTTTCGGCTGTAGAACGGAAATGGCGGCGGTAAAGTCCATTACTATCCAATGCTAATAGCATGAATTATTAGGGAACAACCAACCGAGTGAAATTTTATGTTTCCAAAAGGAAATGGTTGTTCATGTCATATCCGATACTCGCATTGCCGATCAAATTCAGAAACATGCGAAAGAACTCATAAACAGGTAACCAGTCAATTGACATCCTCCAACACCGACCTAATGTCTTTTATCTCGCCTTATTCTCTTTCTATTTCCAACTACAATATGAATGGTCATGAGTTTCTCATCGAGCTAATCTTGGGGCGAATTCTTGAAGCATCGCCATTTGGCATTCGATAATAGAATGCCGTGCCGAACTCTTTATTTTCTAATCGTTACAACCTACAAACATTCAAAACCAACGGACGTCGATATCTTTAACTTTCCTCCATAGATTTCCCTCGCCTGCGCTGTGTGCCAACATTTTAAGAGGTTCTTAATACCTTCCACCATCTGAGGCGTTACCAACTCCAACTCCATACCGCTTAGCTGACGAGGAAAAATTTGGAATTCAAATAGGCAAATGCTTAACGAAAATCCTTCTAAGAGTTAAAGGAAGTATTGGCGTCTAAACTGGTGCTAAATTTGTACGATCGTTAACTACAATCTAAACTGCCAACAGACGCGAATGCATTTGGTATTCCTTGCAACATGCAACAGAATAGTGTAGACCTCCAAACAAATCATTCACTATTACTGTAGAAACCTTGGCAACGATCAGCAAGAAAAACACTTTCCCTAGGATCGTTCGATGGTATTTGTGGGTGATGGAATACGACTCTAAAATCGAGTATCGGCGCAGAAAAACTTACGCACTTAATCGGCATCTTCCAACGGGAGCAACGAGCACGGAAAAGCCCACTTTCAAGTCGATAATTAGTGCTTACATCGCAAGGTTGACAACTCTTTAGAATGAATAGATCATTGGTTTGCAGTTTGGACTTTTCACAATGAGGTAACTCATTACGCACAACGAACGTTAAATCTGTTAAAATTCAGCATGCACCGAATTACCTCCTGGTAAACAGGAAGAAGAATTATTCTTCATAGAGAAAACTCCTATGCCCACTCACTCTCTCCATCTTGATCATTTGGGTATATCATATATCATATGAACAAAAGTACCACATTACTAACAGGGAAACCTCCTTCAGCTCCAAGAAATTCGAGAAGAATTGTTCTGCAAACGACGTCAAAAACATCATGAGTGCAGCGAGAACTCCAAGAGCAAACGGCCAAGTCGAACGATAATACTGATTGGGATATTCATCTTAATGCTAAACAGTGGAGAATGAGTCCATGCAAGGACGAATTTACAAAACAAATACTATTTGGATCCCAACCCAGAGACCGGCTTGGAAACACGATTTAGCCATCGCCGCCTGAGGCAAATCAAGAAGAGCAGCGTTTAAACTTGCAAGTTAGGCGATAGCGGCAACGATTCCATATGCATCATCAGACACCGTCTTCTTCATTGTGGTCTACTTCTAATCGACGCCTATCGGAGAGTCTGACTCCTCGTAGATACCTTAATTTTCTCAAGATCTTGACAAGATGAATTTTAAAACCTCGTCCTGGCGCAGCGTAAATAAATTCCATAGCATGGCTGATTCTTTTAGGAATCCAGTTCTTATGAGCAATTGCTTCTTTGAAATGCTTATTCCAATTCGATCTTCGCCTGATACCGGATGGGCTTCTTTCACGAGATATTGCCTGGAGCTACGTAGGCAAGGAAGCTCATTTTTAATAACATAAATGGCCTTAAAGTCGCAACGACTTGATATATTTTCGTCCAGCATACTTCAAGCTTTGATGTGCTGGTGCCAGTCGGGTATTTAATATATTTCACTCCATTTCTTTACAAACGGTACTGGGCTTCGAAATCAGATTTCGCCACTATTAAAACTGCTACAATTTCAAGTGAAGCGCGTTTTTCGATTCGTTTAGAATGCATCGCACTGGAAAACGTAATGCCTCCGGTCTCAAAAACAATTTTTATCAGATCTGCTCATTGTTCCTGCTTCTGGGCTGAGGTGGTCCCGGAACTGTTAGTCCCGGTGTTTTCCCTTCTATTAATAGATGCAACACCGTGCCATACAAGAGCTCCCATAGCATAGAGACAGCGTTCCATTTCAATATGCCCTCACCTGTTTCAGACAAAGAGGCAGCCTCGAAATCGTCGGTTAACCGCCATGTGGTCTCTAAGATTTGAAGCTCGCTGCTCATTTGGTAGCAATATGTTTTCCATGACTAGCCGAAAACAAGTAACCCTTCCGAGAGAGTGTACTTTTCTGCCTAGGTGGCACTGGGCCTCAACCAACAACCCTCTACAGATAGTGCGATCTCTCGCTAGCTGCCGCACTCTAAGTTAGTTGAGCTCTCGTTTAACTACGTGCAGAGTCTTAAATGCGGTAATCCTCTATTACACCGTCCCTAAGTGTTAAACTCAAAGACGCATTAAATCGAAGCTGTGGCGCAACATTTCACAGAAATGTCAGACGTTAGATCTTTAGACGCCTAACTAGACCGAAGTCGCACTCCATGGTTGATCATCCGAAAATTACGCGCAGCACTTTTCTCTAGAAACGGCCAACTGCTTCTTCATTTGCCTCCGACAAGGTCGAAACCTCTGCGCCATAGAGAAGGAGCGGGATGAAAAGGATCTTGTATAAAGCCAATTGCTTCATGGGCACAAAGAAACAGCGAAAGTAATTCTGCATCTGATTTTTCCGATGATATAGCTGCTGCTTGTGACTCCGAAGCCAAGGTAGTTGATGTACTTATTACCTCGAAGTTATAACTGCCAATGGTGATGTTCTGGCCAAGTCGTCAGTGGCGTGAGTCCTTTTCTGATGACAACATGTACTTTGTTCTGCCCTTCAGATCTATTTTGGCCACATCAGTACTCATTGTGAGTAGAGTGGCTTCGTCCAATCGCATCAAAACAATGTCACATGACACCGCATCGCTTGTCTAAAAGTTTGTTCACATTGAAGAGCTCGATTAACGAGAATTCTCTATAATCATCCTGGAGAATCTGACAAATTGGCCAGGCATGCCAAGACTAGATCTGGCGTTGTATAGCTCGTCTCTATTAACGCCGTCATATGACGCTTTGAAGTGGACAAATAGATGGTTAGTGTTGATCTAAAATTACCGGGGTCTTTCGTGGCCTGAAACCGCATTGATATCGGTCAATCAGATTGTTCATGAATGGTTTCATACGTTCGCATAATACGGGAGAAGAGATTATAGGCGACGTTTAGGTGACAATAGTTATCGTAATCAAAGAGGCCTCGTTTCTTGTAGATCGGACAAACGATCCTGAACCAGATCATCACCAGCTGCATCAGCAGGAAGGCCGTCCGTCTGCATCTTCGACATTGCTAGTTTAACTTCGTCTATGTCAGGAGGACGGAATTCTCTGTTGTCTCTGGCCACTCATTCTTCGTGACAGCTATATTTTGCCCATCATCTTCGGTATGCAGTCTGCAGAAGTAGTCTTGACCGCAGTGTGGCATTATAAAAGATACGTCATCTAGGCTATTCCAGGACCTCAGAGGACACCACGAAAATGTAAACGATCGATGTCAGATCTTGGATGACAAAAGTCTCGCTGAAGTTGTCGATGATACTGTTGTCGAGGACGAATCCTAAGTTCAGGAAAGCTGGGCTATCATAGCCTTAATCAAAATTTTAGACATGCTTGGCTAGGGTGATTTTTATTTCGTAATAAAAATAAGTTTCTTGCTGGAGAACCTTAGTGCCAGGCAGCAATATATACTGACAACTTAGCATCATCATAATGAGTACAAGGTATCAACAATGCCTGCGCATCCGTTCGTGTTTCCAAACCGTGCCCCGGCTCTCTTTAACTTTATTGAATGACTGAAAAATATAGAACTTTTACGACACCTATCGGCAGCTATGTGCATGACCTTTATATCGTCTATCATCTAAAAGTGGTCATCTTTAATGGATAAATGGCTTTCGCTCATAAACTTTAACTCCGGAAACGCCATAAATATTTGGCAATTTTTCGTAATTTCAAGTGAAACTTTGAGCCATGTATCCATCGCATCCAACTCAACCACTTCAAGGCACTATATACAGATACCCATACAACGGCTACGGCGGCTATTTAAAATTCCATAAAAACGTCCGTCCTTTTTGAATAAGACATCTAAGTGCATTTGGCAATTACAGATGTCTCAATAGAGGAGAACCGAAAAGCGCCAAGATTAAACTCGTATCTACGAGTACACGAAAAATACGCTAGTTCCTCCCCGATTTGCTCGTGTTCGAATTTGTATCTGAGTTGGAAAATTTTTCACGAATTTTATTTCGCGCACTAAATTCCAGTTTTTTATTTTTTTTAAATGTCGGGCTCTCGCCCTAAAATGGACCTCTCGCTTTTTGGTATGAACTCGACTCTGCTCGACTCAGCTCTTGAAGCATTTTATCGTCGTTCGTCGTTGTAATAGTTGTTCTTGGTGTTGGAGGAGACTGGTAGATATTTACGAGCGAGCATGGTGGTGCTTTTAAGTGTTTTTTACAATAATATTGTCGGTTTGGGTTGTTTTTTTTTTTTTTTTTTTTGGTGCAAAATAAAATGGCAATAATGTTACAGGCAGACACCACCCTCCGTTCACACGTCCGCCCATGTCGGACAACATTCTGCAGGCATCAATGTGATGTCCCTCTGCCTCTCGGTCTGCCTTCCCGGGTGGTGGTCCGAGTTTGGAGGTATTTTTTCCCCGCACTTACACTTAACATTCTCAACAACATTCTTTTTTAATTTTTTTTTTTATTTTTATTTTTTTTGAAATGTGTGTAATTAAGTTTTGGGATAAACTTGCTTCGGCGTGTCGATTTGGTTGGAACCGGCGCATCTGAAGTGATGTAGTACTCGCAAATGTGAAATCCCTAGAGGCGAGTGGACGATTACGCCCACCTACACGGAATGCACTTCGTGTAAATCCGTACGAATTAATTTTTATTTAATTTTGATTTTATTATTTAATTTGGTGTGTCCTTTATTTTTTCACTACACTGGCTCTGGTCCTAGCTGTGCGTAGTATCCAGCAGCAGAATCATTTTTCCAGAAAGTACTTGTTTTAATAGCCAAGTGGTGGAGCTTCTGGTTTGTAGTTCGAGTATGTTGGGCCAATTGTCGCTCTTCAAATGGGGTTTTTGGCGGGTTTTGTACTTTCCATTTAGCTTAAGCGGATGAACAGAAGTGTTAAGTAAGTGCAATCGGGATGCAGATACGGATTTCTTTTTCCACGGATATGGAGTGGAATTGAACGCGTGATATTGAGTGGACAACAATTGAAACTGAAAAGGGATATGTGAAACGAATAACAAGGACGTGTCAGGCAGTTGTGGAATTTAATTTCACAATCTACATATGGGGCCACGAGATAGGTGTCTTTAAAATTGTAATCAAAGAATCGGTTGATGTAGGTATGTACGAATTAAATGGGCCGATTTGAGTAGGAATTTCTTTTAAATTGAAATTCCGGACAGAGTGATACGAGATAACCTTCGTTTCAACATTTGAGACCCTGAAACGTATGTCTGTAGTCAAAACAATTAATTAGCCACCGATAGCCCTAAAGTAGGAATGTCTTCATAGGGATGCCCTATAGGGATTTAAAGGTCAGATTCTACAAGAGCTGGTGAATGAATTTTATCGAGCAGACTCTGGCCAGAATGAATGCTAACTATCACGGGCGACTCACGCTTGTACCGCATAGTCAATATAAGCACGTTGTATTTGAGTAAGATGGTAGCCATTGCGGTGCTTTTTTCCATAATCTAAGGGAAGGGTAGTTTATTTTTTTACGAACCCAAATTAAGTTTCCAAGAGTTCGCTCATCCTTCTTCTAGGCTCGATGCCCTCGATTATAGTTTCGTGTTTTATTTTTCCTTCCATCATACTTCTTCCATTTCAGCTCGTTGTCATCGTAAATAAAATGTTGTAATGCCAAATATAGTTTCGAGGTAGTATGGGACTTTGTCTATCTTGGCTCTACTGTAAATTCTACCTGCTGATTATTCTTGCCAATCGCTGTTTCTTTAGGCTAAGAAGGCAATTGGGTAGTAAGTCCTAACCCCGAAAAGCCAAGGAAACTCTATAAAAGACCTTGATCATCCCAGTTCTACTTATGGCGTTGAAGATTGACTCTATCGAAAGCGTATGAAAAAAACCTCAGTCGTTTGGAGAGAAATTAGGTTGATGGGCTTTGGAGCAGAAATTTCAAAGACTATCTGTACGAGCTGTACGGGGACATCGACCCAGTCAGGAAACTGCTCATCAACACCTGAGATAACTAGGATATGTAGAGCAAATGGACACCAACGCTCCGGTCCGCAGAGTCTTCGAATGAAACCCGGAAAAAGAAGACAGGAGAGTGAGACCTCACCTTGGATAGAGCGCACAAGTAGAAGTGGACCTCAACCGACTGGGGTACTCCCAGTTAGCTGTTAGCTAAAGACCCAGCTAATTGGAGGGACTTGTTAGTGGAGTCCAAATTGTAGCGCCACCTAAGAAAGTATATAAGCTATATGCGAGTATATATTGACATAATTTAACGTCCAAATGAAACCTCATCAGAACTGTTGATAACTGGATAATCGGCTAATACATTACTCTAACAGGGTCTTGTATGTACAAGGCGGCGCAAAAGTTGTCACCCGATGGTCTTCGACTGTAATTATTTGCATTAATGACAAACTTTGATTCTGATTTTGGATTATGTTTATTTGAGAGTCGAGAAAATGATATCGGCTAAGTGACGGCCGACAGAATTGATGACCATTCGGGCCCGATTTGTGGCATTTTCCATCACTCTACTCTTGTCAGAACTTCCGGCAATAGGTCCTCGCATTCATGGCGGGTATTCTCTTTAAGGACTTCAAGACTCTGAGGCTTATAGACGTAGACTCGTGACTTCAAAAAAAACTCCACAAAAAAAAGTCTGGAACCGTTAACTCAGGCGATCTTGCCGGCCAGCGCAAATCGCCAAAACGAGAGATTAAGCGATCCGGAAACGTAGCCCTCAAAATTTCGGTTATGGCTCGTGCAGTATGCGCCGTTGCTCCATTTTAATAGAACCACATGTTTTCCAGTCCCAATTTATCCAATTGAGGAAGGAGAAAGTCGTTGAGCATGGCTCTGTAGCGCTCGACGTCTACAGTAGTTTTCGAAAAAATAAGGCCCGATGACTCCAGCGTAAACAGCACACCATGCAGTAACTTTGAGCAGGTGTACTGGCTATTTGTGGGTTATACGCGGATGTTCGGTGCCCCAGAAGCGATAATTTTGTTTATTCACATATCCACAGGGATGAAAATGGGCCTCGTCGCTCATAATGAATTTCGATGAAAAGTTATCTCCCTACTGGTATATTACACGCGCTTGGTGGTCAACAGATAATGCTGATGCACTGTCTACACTTTGTAAGGGAACATCCTAGAGTCTCTCATCAAAATTATCTGTAAAGATTTCAAATTGATGCCCGAATGCGTGACACGTCATCTGGTCGATACTCCAGGGTCCTCCGTGACATCTCCAACCATAGCTGCGATATTCTCAACACAACGGCTACTGCGGGGCCGGACAATCCTGGTAGTATCTCGTATTGTCCCATGCTCTTCTAGGCGAGCGACTAAACGTCGTAGTATTTTCCCAGTTTGTGTCGGACAACCAGGAAATCTGCGCTGAAATTCACGCTGTGCCAACACTTCCGCAAAAAAATCGTAACAACTATTTCCCGTTCCTTAGGAGTATAGCGATTCATGTCTTGTTGACGTGTATTTTGTATCTGTGTACTTTGGAATTAGCATTTGCAAAAATTCTAGCATCTTCCGATGACTTTTGCACTACCCAGTATGTATGCAATTGGATTTATACTGCAGCACAAATGAGGTATACTTTTGCAAGGAACAGATGTGCTGTGGCATCACTTTGAAACTTGAATCCCTCTGAGACGTTAAGTGATTCGAATTGGGTGCCTAGGCCGTTTCTTACCAGTCACAGGTCTTCGTGGTGTGCAAAAATAGATTTTAAGTCTCCAAAAAAGTCCATATGCTGTCCAGAAAAAAAAAACGCAAAAGGAAGTCAGTGGTGATCAAATACGAGCGTTCTTGGAATTTCCATGTCCATAGTTACCTTTGCTTACGGACTGGCAAAAACCTTTCTCGGACTCCTCATTCTTCTTAAATGAATTCAGGGCATCTACTGAACTTCACGCCAATACCAGATGAAAGTCCAGGCCACAAGAGAGATTCATGTCATGTGGGCCTTGGGCACCTTATGAATCGTTGGTGATCAGTTAAAAGCCCCCCTGGACTAACTATCGGTACAATGAGAGGTCATCGTCGCATCATCAAACCATTCTCGTTGACTCATTTCTGAGGACGTTAAGGAACTGAAGAATTATTGTGAAAATATTCTTTTAATTTGGGAAAGCCACTATCATCCTAACACTGTGAAACACAATAGCCTTGATGTCAGACCCTCCAGAAGCATGGTTACAAAAATTGCCACAAGGCGTTAATGGAGGGTCTGCAGATAGGATCTAATACCAGTAGGCTCAAAAACCTATGTGAAAGCCTTAATTTAAGCGTAACATTTCTTGTAGTCGATAAGTCATCTGGAAGGGCTTTAGCTTACCGTCGCGTTGTCGCCAGGGACTAGGAACATCACACCAATATGATGTACTGCTCAAAAGGCAGTTTGTTGAAGTTTATACATTGTCAGAACAATCCTTTTTCATCTCCCGGACATGCTGAAAAGCGTAAGGAAGCTATTATTGCCCAGGATGCAGGAAGCAATCATTAAATTATTTCCGTCACCCGAGGTTCAGTTTAGTTCAGTTCTGATACATTCGAAATGCCCCCTAGACTTCGATTATTCTGACAGTTTTGGACACATAGTACAGACCTCCGGGCAATGTTTGCATTTCTAACTCGGCAATATTAAGGTTCTTGGCTAGAAGCAACATGAAAATTTCATGGGAATCTAGTGAAAATGATGTGACGAACGAATTCGCAGGACAATAGTCTGCGATTTCGAATCAAAACCAGCTCACAGTCTGTTCCTATTATCAAAGCTGCAAGTGAGCTAAGTAACACAACACCCAGTAACTGGTATCTGTTGTGGTTACACGTGAAATAATCAAATAGGCAGTTGCTCTCTGAAGAGAATCCTCGTTAGTCTGCCAATTACATACATACATGCCGAAAAGTTCCCCACCAGTAAGAATAACCTTTATACCGAAAATCGGAAAGGATGACCAAACGCTCGCCAAGAGCTTAAAATAAAAAAATAAAAACAAATAAAGACGTATCAGTCTGACTTCCTTCATGTTGAAGACCATCGGGAGAATGGTTGAGCTTCATGTGTTAAAACTGTCCTGCGAATGCATTCTCTATTCCAGATGCAACACGTCTATCAACGAGGAAAATTCTGCATGCCTGCCCCTTAAAATTAGGTGGCCAGGATTGAAGGCGCCCTCGAGATATGTAACCGCTGAGTATTTTCATCGAAATTGAGGGTGCTACCAACATCTCAATTTTGGACAGCATGTATAATTCGCAGATATAAAATCACAAGATTTTTGAACAAGGGCAATGCTGATGTATAGGACCTCCATAGATTTCACGGGAGCATTATTGGAGATGGTATTCCTCTCCAGGATGCCTGGCCTGAAGACAAAACCAATGTTTCTCGATGTCTGTAAAAGCGCGGTGACTTTTCTGCTGTCCGTCAGGAGGAAAGCCTAGGGTCTGCTTATTGGCGCATTTAAGGGGCACTTCGCTTCAAGTTCGGAACTCTGCAACGCATTTAAGGTCCATCCATTCAGTTCATATTAAAAAACCTAGACAAGTAGGTTCCGTTGTGCTCCTTGTAATGAAACTGCATTATAAGTACGACCAATTCACTGACAATCTCTCCTTTTAAGATATTTTGATGGCTTGGACACCTAGTTACGTATGTTTGCAGCTTTTGTACGTCATAATGACTTTCTAAGTATAACTACGAGTACATAGCGCAGCTGAATCGACATTGGATCGCAACAGCCTGAGATAAACAGACGACACCAGGACAACCTTTTCCTTTAATATTCCGCTGTCCAAATCTATTTGGATACCACCTTCAGCCAAGACCATAGTTCTCTATCATAGAAGTCAAATCCCCCTACTAACTGTCCAGAAATGAACGGCGGTAGTACAAGTACTGCGGACTTTTACTTTGGCCGACTTTATGACGAGCCCTTTGTTGTCTGTTTGACTCCCAAACTCAGGACCATCGCATGTAGGTCTATGATCCTGTTCGAAATCAATAGGTAGCCGCAATAACAGCAACTAGTTTGTCTGGTATCCCTTTTCTGCTCAAGACTCTCGCAACATAAGATTCTGATTCAAGCTGTCGAATTTTCTGTCTCAAAATCAAAGATCAAACGTTCTAGCGGAGGCCTAAACTCGGCGCATTCTTCAGTAATGATCCGTAAGATGTTGATGCAGGAGTATCCAGTTCGTTAGCTGCTCATTATCAAACGTTGAATTAAAATCCTCTATGAAGCTCTTCAGAACTATGTTGACTATGTCTTGGGCTATAGCATATTCATATTCCTCTCCAGTTGATGCAATCCTTCTGGTTACCTTCAAGTGCCAAATTTACTCCCATTATTCCGCTGTTTCCAAAGTTATTGGACCGACGCTGATACATTATACTTGGTGCTGCTTCGAAGAGTTCCCATGGAATCCCGTTTAGCAGGATGCCATTTATGACACTTCTCTTTCTTTGAGGATTAGAGCTTTCCGTCTGCTGTAGTTTTCAAATTACTATTTGAGTATTTCTTGTTGCATAACATATTTGTCCAACTGGTTGGAACTGCTCCGCAATAATCCCCCATCTTGCAAGTTGTTCCTCATTATCAGATTGAAGGGTTCCGTCCATTTTGTGAGATGCAGATGCAGAAAGCTGCTTCACGATGCTATAAACAGTTCATCAGGCCTATGGCTAGTGCATCAATGTGATTCCACCTGTTCCGTCTGACACTGCATTTCTCACTCAGGATGCCCTGCTGCTTAAACCGCCTCAATCCGAGCTTAAAGCATTATATTGTCATAAATGCGGTTCTACTGCAAGCCTTGTGCTGTGGCTTTTGAGTCTTCTCCCGATGGTATCTGTCCCAGAAGCAGGAACATTTTTCACAGCGCTCTAGTGTAAATAAAACGAAAATATTGATAAATACACTCACTAGTGCCTATCAAAAGTGTGTGCCACTTAAAGAACAGCAGGACGAATCCATCTATCTATCCATCCTCCACTTAAACTAGGGCCATTATCATAAACCCGTCACCCAAAAAGAAAAAGTCGCTTAACTTGTGGAGCTCGTGGTGCCCCGTTCTCGGGTGAGGTGGTAGTGGGCACAACAAAGTATTGAAAGAGAACGTATTAAGCAACGCTTGCTATCAGCCACGTGTCATATATTTCGTGTAACCAAAGAAAGATCAATTCGTGTTTTCACCTTCTTACAACATAGGTTCCTCGTTGTAACGTGACGAAGAATTCGCTCCACAGAACTGATGCGCTAATACGCCTTTTATTAGCCAAACCTAATGTGGCTTTCGTATGTGAATAAGTGTTTCATTCCATGACTGAATAGCTCTAATAGAATCCCATTCACGCCTTCTGATTTGTTTCCCGAACCATCCTTGTGAAAATCTCTCGTGACCAAGTCATTTGTCCGCTCCATTATGACTAATGACAGTTCACCTTAAGTATCAAGTCACCGCAGCAAAACACAGTTCAGCACAATAGGGCTCTTCTTCAGAATTGAAATTCAAATCATGACATCTCCATTTTGCTTTTTGACATCAATCCCCCAACCAACTGACAGATATCAATCCATCGGATTGCTGGTACTCGTACTAGAATTTCAATTTCAATTTTGACGAAATGACGAACATTAAATACTCTCGCCGTTCCCATCAATTAGTCGCGAGTCTCGCTTGTGGTTTGTGGTTTTAAACTCTTTCTTTGTATCTCACTCTATAAGCTATAAAAAAAAAGTCCCGCCGGCGGCGGTGGTAAATGTACCATCAGTAAATGTACCGGCCGGACACAATTGATCGCGAAAAATAGACTTTAATCCGGCCGCAAACTATTTTCTACAGTGACCGTACTTATTAGTCATTTGCAGAAGATTAGATAGAAATGCGCAGGCTACTTCAAAAGACAATCCCGCCTTCGCCATCGTCATAGTTCACGTTCCAATCCGACAGGGCTTGAACAACAAGACATCATTAGCAATGCAAAGAACGTCCGATAAATTTACAGGGAACTGAAGCAGCAAAACGATGACGGCGATCTGCCCCAAACCGGTACACCATGCCAATAATAATATCCATCCGTGCACAGCATAGTTTGCATTCATCATCAGCTACATCATCAGAGATTCAGATATGAGTTGAGTACGAGTGCGGGTACTCCAATGACAAAACTACGAAAGATACGGATTGTGTCGCAACAAATGCGCTTGTTGTCTGTTGTCAGTGTTTGGTCGGCGAAGAAACGTGAGTAGCTCATCACTCATTCAACAGACTGAGGGCGAAATTCGAAATTTTACATAACTCCCCCGTGTACACGGCCATATCATGAAGGATAGGATTCCTTTTGCGAGATCTAGATAAGGTTCATGTCTTGGATCTCGTCAGTACTACGTACGACCAGTGTATGGTGTATCTTCTTCCATCCAATTCAACTTGTGGTCACTTGTTTGCATTTGCATTCGAATGCAATTTGCTTCAACTGATGGGTTCCGGCATTGCAGGTCTCAAGGTTGACACCGACCAAGGACATTGCCTGTATACCATTGCACAACATTGCAACTGCACTTTATGACTCTGCCCTTTTTAACTCTGCTGGCAGTAGTTATTCCGCTTTCCATCTCTCTGAAGAGCTGTTACTGCAACATAAAATCTAAATGAACTCTCATCTCAAGTGGCTATAAAATGAGACGTTCCAGAAACGTAGCGAGTACCGAATTAAGTTGCAAACCATCATTGAGATATGCAAACAGGCGTCCTCACCCTTAAGTATTATAGAAGTTTGTAAGCTCCGTTTTGGGGGGAGTCTTTCCATCGGTTGAAAGGAAAATTGGGCGATCAACTGGCTATGGGAATGGCTTAATCCGCCTCTAAAAGAGGGTAGTATTTGCCTTCTAAATTGTCAAATTCTACTGACATCCTAGAGGATTCCTTGTTATCGGTGCATTTTAAGTGGACGTGATAGACGTTTTGTGGGTGGTTGACGGTTGCATGTTGGCAGTAGTGATTTTTTCTTTCGTTTGCTTACGATTTCCGGTATCGCTTTTCAAGGATGATGAGAGCTTATCCTGTGATTCATAGGGAATAAGCGGGATTGTAGTGATTTTGTGTTAGCGTTTGCATGCACATGTATACGATTACGAACGTGTACATTTGCTGAACTAATGTTGCAGATAATTTTAGTGCCTTACATGAAGACTATGTGTAGTGGCATTGCCATTTAAGGAGCGCTACGATAAGTAGATGTACTTGCTGTGGAATGCGTCGGGTAATCGGATATGTGTAGCTACACACCCAACGAAGAGAACCAGGAGTTCTGTTCTGGTTTGAGTGCTTATTGCGGAGAAGAAGGTATTTATTTTCATGTAGTTTTCATAATGACAGGATAAGGGTACTCTTTTGAAACGACCCCATTTAATGACCATCATGAGTGTGCTGTTCTGAGATTATACTTGAACTCGCTTGGGGTAATATCGTTCCTCATTAGCGTATGACATTTAAGCTGATACCGGCAAATTGCTTGGTACTTCCAAGGTGCTTCATATACCCTAATGTCGGAAGGAACTTCACTATGCTGGACCAAACTCGTACTCGTTTCCTGGCAAATGATGACTTCTAAACGCAGAACATTTGGATATAAACTTTGCCACTTGATTTGATTCTATCTATGTATATGGAATCCATGTGGAATTTGACATTAGAAAATTCTATTCCATTTAGGAATTTTTAATCCCTCCAATTACTCCAATCAATCAACCTTTGATAATTGAAAAACTCACCTACCGTCGTTCTTCAAAATTCACTGTCTAGACAAGTTCCAACCACATAACAGTCCAAATACTTCAGGATACACTTCATGAGAGTGCATCAATGAGTACTCGTATCTTCTCATATCTACTCGTACGTTCATCTCCTATTTTAAATTGCACCACGAGCGCGATTAGTACCATCGGCATCCTTCCTGTTTGCATTCCACCAGGATGACAATGAGCTGAAAATACCCGTGCATGGCATTCATCGCAGACATTATCCAAAGAACGTGACAAAACTTCAAAATCGGTTATCCAACCGGGGATACACTATGATGTCAGTTGTCAGTAACAGTAAAGGACAAACCTATGTACGAGTACACCATTCAACCAGAATTTTACATTTGTGGACAAATTTCTAACCACGTCACTTGGTTGTATAGTTTCAGTTGGTAGATGACATGTGCCAAGGGTAACCCATCCGGATAGAGCTATTGGAATCCGAATCCGAATCTGTATCTGAATCTGAATCCTTTTGTTGGTCATATCGTAGTTATAGTATCCATACCTACGAGCACGGGTATATGCTGTGAGTAATGTAATTTAACTTTTGTCATGGATTTGAAAATGAAGTTAATTGGAATGTAAACTGGGAACCGGGCAAGTGGAATAGGAGTGAAGGAAGTGATAGTCTGCTGTTAGGATTGTGTCATCGGGTTAATGGGAAACTTCTATTAAGGACGAAGAACATGTTGATTTAAGAAATCTCCTTTCTTTACTTAGACAAGAAATTACCCTGGATTTAGTGCTCCAATTTCGTAAGAATCCTTTCTCGAACGGGGGGTGCTACAGATTTCCAATAATAAGGATGGGTATACAGGTATACAGCGATGGTATCCTGTATTATTCCTTCAAGCTCAATAGATGATTTGGTAGGAGTTATTCAATCGCTTTCTGGTTCTCAAGTATGGACAGTGAGGTATTCTGAGCCACGCGAACTACAGAGTGGTAGGTCTGCTCAATACTGCATGTTAAAGCACATTCAACAGGCGGCAACCTGATAAGTCTTTAAAATTGTGGCTTCAGACCTTAGAATTCCATAGATCTGACAGCTCGGTTAAACCTGTACTAACAACAAGCATTTCCAGGCAGCTCGATCTTTAGCTAGCACACTAAGTTGATAGAGGTCCCCTTCCACTAGCGTGCGACACCTGAGTTGGCGTCTTCTTCTACTGTTCGGTTCCTCGGTGGCGGATTCGAAGACTTTTCGGACCGGTGTCCATGCATCCGCTCGACCACCGACGAGTGCACACGTCACCCAGCGCACTCGTAATTCCTCCTGTGCTGCACACCAAAAAAAAAAAAAACACTAACGTGTAGTGCAATTAAAAAATAAAAAAATATCACACAGTGCGGGTATCCCACCTCTACCGCTCAGCGGGTTGTGAGTGAAAATTTTGTTGGTGCACTGTTTCGTATTGTTGTAAAGGCATAACGCCTACAGCAATTTGATTCGGTAAACCAACGTCAGAACTTTCACTTCCCGGCCTTGCTTAGTAACGTCGGTGTTTGTCTTTCGTCATAATGACTTGGGAATTCAGAGTGGATACTGCCAGCTGTTTTGGCACTTAGTGAAACGCAGGTAGATCCCCGCCCACACCTCTCAGATCACACTGATCTGGAGCTACCTGGCTACGAACTAGTGCTATTTTTCTTCTCTCACCGCGGTCTCGCCATTTACGTGCGTAGTGATGTAACTTACCAAACTCCACCACAATGTAGTCCCTGTTCCAATCTGGAATTCAATTTCATGTGGTTAAAATTCCATCTCCGTAAGCAAATTATCCAATACTGCTTTATTTACAGAAGACCCAAACTGGACAGCAACTCGGCCTTTCACGAGTTTGATGTGCTGTCTAACTCCATTCAAAGAATTGTATCCCTGTATCTCATACTGAAATCGTGATTACGGGCGATTTCAATATACACAATTCTGATTGGCTTCGACATTCTGGACAGACAACACCCGGAGGACGGTGTGTTGAGATCTTCGCTGCGGAAAATAATTTAACCCAGCTGATACTCATACCGCCAACAATCTGGACTTGTTTTTAACTTCTCACCCTGACATGTACTCCTTTTATGTGCTCTCCCCTCTAGGCTCGTCGGACCATTGTGTCATATCAGCTAAATTCCTGTACACCAACCACACAGTTAGAGAAAAGATTCCTCAAAGAACCGTATGGCAATACGAGAAATTCAATTGGAGCGGACTTAACAACTTCTTTAGGAATTTTAACTGGTAGCTATGTTTCCCCGTGGATGCCGCTGCTGACATGATCACAGAAACTATCCTCTTTGGAATGAGATGCTTTATCCCTCACCAGAGAATTGATAGAGAAGAAAGTTCAAACGAGCCAGAAATGACTGCAACATCTTTCTCAAGCGTGCAAAATTCCAATACGACCAAAAACTGAGGCAAAAAATACTGCAATGTCCCAAAGGCAGTAAAAATTTTTGGTCGTTCGTTAAAAACATTAGAAATTCTGCCTCATCCTCCATCCCAACGCTCATTTACAATGACATTCCAGCTGTCAGCTCTTTGGACAAGCCCAATCTGCTTGCTGCACACTTTGAGGCTAGCTCAACACTCGCAGATTGTGCTTTGTCTCCGCTTACACTTGAATGCGTCAAATCTCCAATGGGACAAATCTACTTTCGCACTCGTGTAGTAGCAAGAGTACTTAATGATATCAACATGCATAAATCCGCTGGTCCAGATGGTATATCTCCCCTTCTTCTGAAGAGGTGTTCTTCCACGCTGGCAAAATCACTGCGTAAGCTTTTTCATCAATCCTACTCTTTAGGACTCTTTCCGAGCAGATGGAAAACAGCATTTGTCCAGTCAGTCCCTAAAAAAGGCGAATCTTCTTCTCTATCCTCCTACATACCCATTGCACTTACGTCCCTTCTTTCCAAGGTCATGGAAACGCTGATAAACCGTCAGCTCATGAAATATCTCGAAACACGAAAACTTCTCAATGACCGGCAGTACGGTTTTCGTAGCAACAGGTCCACTGGTGATTTGATGGCATGTCTCATAGAAAAGTGGAACCAAAGCGTACATTAATCTGGCGAAAGCAAGAAAGTTGCACTGGATATTTCTAAGGCATTTGACATGGCTTGGCATTAAACTCTTTTGTCGATGACTCTGTTCTTCAATGGATTAGAAATTACCTTTCGGAACGTTCAATTCAAGTTAGCTTGGACGGTTTCAAGTCTGATATTCACAAAATAAATGCTGGTGTGCCCCAGGGCTCCGTTCTGTCTCCGACACTCTTTTTAATTTTCATCAATGATCTCTTGTCTGCCACTTCTAATCCATTATATTCCTTCCAGAACTCTTTGTTTTTTCATATTTGTTCCTAGACTCACCCTGCTCTTCGGTTGTAGAACGGGAATGGCAGCGTATGTTAAGTTCATTAAATTCCGATATTAACAGCATAACCAATTGGGCAATTATCAACAGGGTAGAATTTAATGCTTCCAAAACACAATGCTGTCTACTGTCGTTAAAGTGAAATTTAAACACTTAGGCAATGTCCATGAATGGCACTTGCATCGTCGAAACCGATAAACTTTCCATTCTCGGTATGTGTGTCAGTGACAACTTACGTTGGAATGACCACATATTCGATGTCGCCAAAAATGCTGCGGAATGTTTAGGTTTCCTTAAACGATGTAAGAAATATTTTACCCCCTCTAATCTGGCCACAATATATAAGGCATTCATCGGCCCAAAACTGGAGTACAATGCCCACATCTGCTCAGGTGCTCCTAAAACATCGCTGCACCTGCTAGATAGGATTGAGAGCCGTGCGATAAAACTCATTCATGATACTAATATCAGTCAATCAATTGACATCATCGAACACCGACGTAATATCTCCTGTCTCACTTTGTTTTATCGCTATTTCCACCACCAGTGCTCCATTGAAATCGCCAGTAGCATTCCGCCCATTCAAACATTCAAACTTTCAACCGTAACACCCGCCTCGCTATGAATGCTCATCAGTATACCCTCAAGCCCATTTTCGGACGTAGGTACTCTAAAATATCGTGATTCTTTCCTAATCCGTACAACTCGCTTATGGAATGCCTTACCGATCTCTGTGCTTCCTGGTCGTTATAACTTACAAACATTTAAAAACAATGTACATCGGCACCTCTCTTTTCTTCCTTCCTAAATTTCCTTCGCCCGCGCTGTATACGAACATTTTAAGGGTACAAAAACCCATTAAGCGCGCGCTTAATATATAGAACTCAGCCACCTCAATCGTTGGACCTTCACTCTTCTGGCTAAGTATATGCCACTGTACAGCCCGTACAATTCGTCGTTGTATCTCCTACTCCACTCACCGTCTACCCAGACGGCGCCGAAAACCACCCGGACAATTTTCCTCTCAAGAGCACCCTCATCCATTTGTGATAAAGTCCATACCTCTGCACCATAGAACACGATTGCGAGTATTAAGACGTGAATACAGGGTCACTTTTGGTTTTCGAGAAAGGGCTTCGCTAGTCAATTGTCTTCTAAGCCCAAAGAAGCAGATATTAGCCAGAGCGATTCTTCGCATGATTTCCGCGTAGATGTCGCTGTCTGGGTTGATACGGGGCATAGGTACATACAGTCAATAAGTACCTCAAGATTGGAGCTGTCTATTGCGACGTCTAGTTATAGGTGTCGATGTTGTGTGTCCTTTATTGACAGTGCTCCATTGACAGCTCGCTGTGTTCTTCTCGTTATGTGAATATGCTCTGTGTATGCAAGTGAGGGAATAGACTTTCGAAAGCTGGCGCCTCAGGAGTTGGCTTGCGATTTTCGACAACGATGTTGAAAAATCTAGTGACAACGTATTGCCTTGTTTAAGTCACTGATGACCTTTGTCTTAGCCTACCTCGACGGACCAGCGTGCATTTTTTATGGTCATCCTGGATAGTCGAATGAGCTTGACAATTAAGCCAAAACTAGACATGGTCCTGTATAGTACGTCTCTATCATATGCGGCTTTGAAATCAACGGCGAAGTGCTGTAGGAGTATACCGATTTGGTACTTTCGAGTTGGACTTTCCTGGTCTAAAACTACTCGTACATTGATAGGTTCCAGTCAGACTTCTGATGAAGGGTCTTAGACGTTCATATACCCGGAATACGCAGACAGGATTATACATATACGCGATGTTGATGCTAGGTGGACGTAAATGTTGTCTTTCCTTGTCCAGGTTGACAATATTTGTCTTAAAATGGGTTGCTGTTCATCACCACCATTTAACAGCATCCAGAGATTATTTTTTCAGATTCTCAGCGCCGGTTGTGGTTCGACTATAAAATTTTCTTTCTTATCCTTGCATCCTTGCAGCTCTCTGTGCGCACTTTACAAATTTGGCATGCTCGTTTTATTTTTTGGTATAACTTCCGAACTTCAGACATCTGGTACCACCTCTCTGAGGCCTCGATCGAGCTCTCCTTTTTTTCTGAGGAGCCTATGTTGCTCCTTTATTTTCTGTTCGTAGAGTTCGCGAGCTCCTCTCGTTCTTTTCTGCAGGGCTGCCTTGTACATCCGCTGTTTTGCATTCGCCATAGGACTTTCTCTGTTCGGGCGGGTTGAAGCCCTGTACATCAGAGACGGCCTTAGTGATTGTTCTTTAGTAGTGATGCCACTGGTTTTTTAGGTTCGATTTTGGCGGTATCCAGCTCCTCAAAAGAGAGACTCGACCGGCAAAGGCCTGGCGGTCTCACAATGGTTTTCTAGTTTTAGGCTGTTATGGATATCCCGCTTTAGCCTTGCCTGCCTTTTGCCTTTGTCCGGCCTTTACAACAAATCTGCACCCAATCGTAGGTTTCAAGTGCCCCACTAGTTTTCCGACTGCATGCGGCTTGTTCAAGATCTGAAGATTCCATGTGGAGATCCAAACGTCGTTGTTCTTTTATTTTAAAAATGTCTACCTCGCCACTGTAGGTATTTTGACCACATCGACAGCTCCAACATAGAGAAGCAAGATTTTTTCTAAGATCCCGTAGCCAAAAGGAACCAGTAACCCTCTTCGGAGGCATCATAGTTGCCACGCCGACCTGAACTATTAAGAAAATCAAAAATTTAGATTTAATAAAGCCATACGTTCCCTTTTAGTTCAGTCGTTTCTATAGCATTGCTCCTGCTCAACACTCGCCCTATTAAGTTTTTGAAGCCACCACTAGTTGGATGAAATCAACACCAACATGAGATAAGTACAATGGATATGTAGTCTTGGTTACAGCGCTGTCACGTGAATCCTTCTCAATATCCTTCCACTGTACATTCAGCCATCAGTACGTCCTTTTAGTGCACATTAATTTAAAATCTCACATCCGCAATCAATATCTTCTGTATTGTTTCACATTTGTATAGCTCCTTCAAAGACTTGCTCACTTTTGACACAATTCCTTTGGCGAAATATTTAAGTTCTCCACGACTGCATTCACATTTAAATACATTTCCTTGCAGGAAAACGCCACTCAATGAAAAATAGTTCAACAGGATAAAGAAAAATGTCTTCGTTTCCCTTCACTGCTCCACCAACCCACTTAAAGCGACCGTTTCCGTCAGTCGACCAAACAAATGTAAATTTCACCGCTCTTCTGTCTTGGTAATGTTTTTGTTGTATATCCTTTTAGGGTAAGGAGCAAGAAATTTATTCCTTAATAGATGTTGATAAGAAGCAAAACGAAACGAAACGAAACGAAACAGGACAAACAGTTGAAAGGAATCGTTTAGTTCATTCCATGGACAAATAATGTCAACAGGGCCGGTTGACAACAATTGCCAGGATGATGAACTCCTTTTGTCGAAAATAAGGTCAATGAAAAACATGACGAAAAATGGAAACAAAAGCCAATGCTGATGGTGAAGAAAACCTTCTACAGAGACAAGGTAGAAACTTCATTTGAGGACTCCTTCACGGGACACTGATTTGAATTTTTTTTGACAAGAGTTTTTTTTTTTTTTTTGTTAAGTTTCGTGACTACTAGCTCGTGAACGTTTGGGAATTGTCTTGATAAGGCAATTGTAGAGTTAACAAGAAATATGTCAAAACAGTGAAATGCGAGAAATGTTGGTTGGGTTTTCCATGTTCATTTGAACAAGAAAGATGTCTTGTATCTATCTACACCGATGAATGGTTTTCGGTTCAGCGTGACTGATAAAGTAAATTTGGAAAGAATCGGAACTGAAAAATGTGGATGTTGTAGACCTCCGTTGTGATGGTCAGTCTCAAAAAATTGCACTGGGGGAGCTGTGGAAAAATGAACCGATTTATACTAGTTTTCTCCACACTTCTAACCTATGCGACAGCATAG
The DNA here is from genome assembly GCA_963966105.1 of Volucella zonaria. Lineage (NCBI taxonomy): Eukaryota > Metazoa > Arthropoda > Insecta > Diptera > Syrphidae > Volucella > Volucella zonaria. The sequence continues at coordinate 6,442,119 of OZ014533.1, read as the reverse complement.
AGTTTTCAGTTTTCAACTTCGACTTTCCCAAGGTAGCTTAAAACGCACCTGTTTCAGGAGGTTTTTCTTTTGAGTCATGATACTGGTGTTTTCTGGCTTCCGCAACGATTTAACCTAGCTGCAGGTGTAAGGTCACTCAATTTAGTTCATAGCTCATCCGACATGTTTGGAACGTTACACAATCTCTCTCAGATAAGACGATTTTCTTAACGTTGAAGCTCGAGGAGGCCTTCCTTCAGATCTCGATGAGGCTAGCCCCAAAGTTCGTCCCGAAAACTGTGATGACAAAACCTTTTGGCTTATTCGAGTATATTTTTATGCCTTTGAAATGGTTTCGACTTCCCATTCTCGTCTTCTCGGAAGATGAGCTTCAGCGAGAAGAACATCTACCAGTCAATTGTCCAACGCGTGGTCCCACAAGGTACTTGAAACATCAAGAAAGGCATCCGATTGATTGAGTCAGTCCCAGATGACATTTCCAAAGTGTAGATGGCTCTCGCTGAGGCAGCTTTGTTTGGGCACCTAAAACTCATGATTGACACATCTGATTTAGCAGTCAGAGAACCATTTCATGAACTCCAGAAAGGTGTATCAAAGACGCTTGAATCACACGGGAGGAAACAAAACACAGCGTTTACGACAGGGAACTATTGGGTGCTTATTTGCCAATGAAACACAGTCAAATAGCTCGCATTTGCAATGGCCAAAACTGCAGGCGTTTATTTTCGAGTCAACATCGGGGACAGGGATACCAAGCTAGCTTCGATACGACGGACTTTTAGCAATTTCTCGTCGCTCTCGATTAATGACATCCAAGGTAATTGACAGCATGCATAAACTACCAGCAGATTGCTTTGTCTTGCTATCAGTTCAGAATGACTACCAAGTATGGAAAAAAGCCTAAAAATCGAGCGAAAATCTGAAATACGCCCGATCATCTGCGTTCATAGCTTTTCAAGATATGTATATCGAAGCAAGATCGACTCGTGATGTCAGTGCTGAAAATGTTACAAGTGCTCGGAGCAACAAGTAATCAAGGGCGACAATTTGACAGCGACATTTTCAAAGTGTTATTGCCACTACTTAGAACCAAAAGTCTGTGAGCCACAACGTACCACCTAGAATCCAATTTTATCATGGCACGCTTAAAGCTGTACCAAAGTGGGTAGCACTGATCATAGTATCTGATTTTTTAACGTAAACCACCTGTCATGTAGACTTATGTTGTGGGCATGCCCATACATCCATAGGAGCAAAGATACGCCTTGTCATACTTTGATACCAATTCGGAACTGTGTTGAAGGCACAAGTTCCACCTTTGGTGTGGGTCGAGGCCGATCTAAAACCTCTTACTGCTCTTAGGGTCACAGTACCCAGTACTTATTTGCAACTCTACAATGGGTCAAACCAACAGGAAGACCCTTCCCGCGATTTGGTTTTAAACCACAGCCACCATAACGCTCCAACAAGGGGGCCTACCTCAACAAGTCAGGACTGGACCGAAATCCGGACTCCCATGGTACCGTGATTTAAATCCTCGTAGGGACTACCGGTGGTCTTGCCGCCAACAAGACCTATGACCGGCAACCTGTAACTGGTCAAATCGTAGCAACCTTCGGTGGCGTCATCTGAAGATGTTTACAATAAGACCAGTAATATGCTTTGTCCCCGATTTTTATTAGACAACGTCATTGATGGGCGAAGCCTTGGTAATTGATAGCACTGATAAGTAGAAAGATGTTCAACCTACAGCATTGCTGGGACTATGCAACAATGTAACATACAAAGCTTAAAAAGGAGCAGAATACAACTAAAGCCGAACTTCTTTGCGGAACGTCTTTAGGGAAACTGTCAACTTTTTCATTCCGGCTAAAGATTATAGCATAATAGCATTCGGCCGTTCTGAAGCCAGCATAAGTCAGCATGACACAAGAAGTGTCTAGCCATAGGAATTGCACACATGTCTTCGTCCGTAAAATATAGAGCAGAGACCAACTGATGAAGGGCTATGTCCGAATCGAATCGAAATCAATGGAAGCAGCCTGCTTATAATTCCAGCCAAGAGAAAGATACCCACAACGCCTATATCAAGAAACGAAAAGGCAATGGGCGGACCTTGTCATAGAAGCGATTCGGAAGAAAAGTTACTCGCACCTTTGAAACAACATAGATGAATTTATCACTGGCGTTAGACAAGGAGCACTCAGAGAGCTTATCATGACTTCCAACTACTGCCAAATGAGATGCCTTTTAATTCTGTCATCGGCTTGCAACTCATTTTTTGCGAGTGATTTCCATCTGACATCTTTTCAGGATGAGCCTTTCAATAAGAATCGTTCTTCTGTACTTGCTGCTCACTAAGAATAGACGTGCCATCTTGCTGTTCAGTTTGTTGTAGTTTGCTCAGTACACGATACCCCGAAGGCTTTTTTGAATCTGCTTTTTAACCCTCCAAGCAACCTGGAATAAAGCCATTGCGATGTATGACATAGGAGGGCTGTTTGATAAGTGCCCGTGTTTGAGGATAGGTGGCGCTACTGAGCCAAAATGAGTATACCATCATTTAGTATTACCTCTTTTAGCCCGCCTCTTAAAATTTGGTAACAATCCGACGCTTAGATTTGTTTTGACACCCATTTCAAAACATCGTGTTAGTCTTTTTTGCGACCATGGAAAAGAGCAGTATCGCTCCGTGATCCGATACTTGTTTTTGGGTGGCAAAACCTGCAAGGAAATCAGACGCATTCTCGATTGTGTGTACGGGACCCATTCACCTTCCCGAATAATCGTTTGCAATTGGTTTGATGAGCCGCGACCAGGTGGCCCAAAAACGGTTACAACAGAGGAAACCGTGGACAAAATCCATGATCACGTATTGGCGAACCGCCGAGTGAAAATTCGAGAGTTGGCTTAGATAGCAGGCATCTCAACTGAATGCGTTGGCCATATCCTGCACGAGATTTTGGGCATGAGAAAGCTGTCCGCGCGATTAGTGTCGCGTTTGCTCATACCGGAAAACATGCACAACCGTGAGACTACTTTAAAGACGTGGTGCTTGGTGCTGTTTAATCGAAATCCGGAGGAGTTTCTGTGTCGTTTTGTGACCGTCGATGAGACATGGATTCATTTGTACACACCAGAGACCAAAGAACAATCGAAACAATGGGTTTTACCCGGTGAATGTGATCCAAAGAAGGCGAAGACCGTGGGAAGGCCGCAAAGGTGTCAAAACAAAACTAAGCGTCGGATTGCCACCAAATTTTAACAGGCGGGCTAAAAGCGGTTATACTAAATGATGGTATACTCATTTTGGCTCAGTAGCGCCACCTATCTTCGAACACGGGTACTTATCAAGCAGCCCTCGTATTTCGTTATAAGATGGCCGGTTTTGCGAAGCAGTCAAGTTCGTCCAATATTTCGTCAGGCATTTCGAGTTCAATTTGCATGCAAGTTGAAGTTCAGTACTTGAATTGTACTGATCATGATCAAATGAGCTTTGTAAGGTTTGCTCTTTGGAGTAACAAACTGAATCTCTGGCCTTATACGCTCTCCTATGATAAGGAGAAAACGAGTTTTTGATGTTTATTGGAAAGGAGTTGAGGAAATCCAGAGCAGGCAATCCGCCCTTGGGCCCGAAATTTTCTACGAATGAGGAAAATCCTACAATGGTACAACAATAGCCTCGGATGTGATTGATTTCACTGATCAAGCCCCTGCTAAACGAAAATGTGATAAGAATTTTTGAAGCTGCACATAGAATGTTAGGGCACGTAGCTGCTATTCATACAACATATTCTGTACAACACTCTGTCGTGGACATTTACGTACCTTGATCGAATTAATTCCTGGGATAAATGTTTCCATAACAATCACAGGGTTTCATTACCCCAGTATTGACAAAAGCACTAAGCAACTCTTTCAATATTTTGAAATCTAAAATCTTCGAGGAATGAAACATCGACTGGCTGGATTTTTGCAGCCAAGATACGGACAGAAAGGACCGAATACGTTGGCAAAATTCGACTTCAGACGGCTTTAATTGCAAGAGAGTGTAAAACCGTCCTCAAATCCTTGGACAATTTCATGTAAATTTGGAAAAATACTCGTATATGGATTTGGTGGGATATTTCCATTTTTCTGTATCGGCCACCATTGACTGAAATGAGCCCCGGTGATGCCGTCAGAATACTAACCGAACCATACCCCGTATATTTTGTCTGAAGACTTTTGAGAAAAACAAGTAAAAACAAATATTTGTCGTCATAAATCGATTTATCGTTTTTGAAGATACTCTTCATGAAGATCTACGCACTTGATCTTGCACGAGTTTGAAGCAATTTTCGAGGCACTTTTTTCGCTCCGAACGTGGTCGCTCTTCAGTCGTTGAAAAATGTTGATCTCATAATTTATTTTTGATGTGCGGGATAAAAGAAGTCATTGGGTGCCAAATCGGGACTCATCAATTCGATATTTTGAGTGCTCAAAAAGTCACTCGTTTTGAGCCGACCTGTGAGAACTTGCATTGTCGTTGCTTTTCCTTATTTCTCCAAAGATTTCTGGCAAACAAACGGTGGTGTACCATTCCGAAGGGCACGGTGGTGATATGTCCTGTTTTTCCGAAGAAACGGGCCACCATTTGCTTCGGACTGCTTCGTGCATGTACAAATTTTGTTGGATTTGATGCGTTTTGAAAAACCCATATAGTCGACTGATGAAAAGTTTCGGATTCATATGCATAGATCCATGATTCGTTGCCTGTCATGATCTTACAGACATCTTTCGACGCACCACGATCGAATGTTTTCAAATATTTTTTTGGACCTATAGACACTGGCCTTCTTCTGAGCGCTTGTGAAATTATGCTCCTTCAATAGGAAATCTTGCACGACGTTAAAAAGCACAGAACTTCATACACTGCCTTGACGTACTCCAACGTTAGGTTACAATTTTCTGCTAAGAGTTAGACCTGCAGTACCTGTTACAATTTCTTGGTTTTTTCATAAAAAAAAATCTTTGAGGATATCCAAGAAGATGACCAACATTCCGATATCTCACAAATTAATTACCCCATCATAGACGACGACAGATAGCAATCCCGCATATCCGAGGCGGAGATAACCGTATTCAGACCTCCAAACAACTAAGCTTTAGAGCTGACAGTAAGACTTCTATCTGCCAAGTTATTCAAAGCAGTAGGTAAGAACACGTATTAAGGGTCGTCCTACAAAACTTAGGCCTATTATCGTTTATCTGGCCCACAAAACATGAGACCCTCGAAATGGCGAAATAAATTAAAGACTATTCGAACTTTTGTCAACAGCTGCTCGTGCGGTTTAAAGCCGGTGAGCTATTGTTCTAATTTCTAATAAAAATCAAAGAGTTTCTTGTCTTATTGAACAACCTTTCATCCATTTTTAAGGTTCTTCTGACACCGTAGATAGAAACGAACAAAACAGCGAAATGTGGGTCACCACGGCAAAACTAGGTCGCCTGTGCAAAATTAAAACCTAAATTTCAATACCGGTGGCGTGAAGTTTTCCAAATTAGCATCCATGCAAACAGCGAACTGTCAGTGGAGTGCTTTCATCGATCGGGTTAAGAATCTCTTTATATACGAACAAGAACAAAATTAAGGACATGCTGTCTACAAAAAACGATATACAGCATCGGCATTTTAGCCAAATCTGCATTGCTGCCATAACAATTTTGGGTTTAACTCTGGGGAAAAACATCAGAGCGGAAATGCATCAAAGTTTCACCTTTGCTAATCGTTGCGTTTTCGAGCTGAGGATACAACCAAACAGCAAAGTCCTGTCGAAAATGGACAATGTGGCTTTATGCCGCTTTCCAATATTTCTTTCAGTGGACAAAAAAAAGTGCTCTCACTAATAGTGAATAACAATACCAGCCAAAAGACCTCTACGACCTTTATTGCACATCCAAGCTCTTTTGATAAAATTGTTCATCTCATTTTCATATTTGGGGCTCTATTTCATTGAGAACCCAAATGACAGAGGAGTCTTCGCTGGCATAGACCTTCTCTTTCACATGGCCCATAAGCAAGAAGTCAGACGATGATGTTAAATCGCATGATCTCGGCTGCCAATTTCGATCAACATTTCGAGAAAAGAGCAATGATTTCACCAAATCCATGCCTTCAAGTTCCGGCAATCCATTCACAATAACAGCAACTTCAACCAGCTTCGTTTTCGAAGAAATAAGGCCCATCGATGCCTTCGGCCCAAAAAATACTCCGAGCAGTACGACGATAGAGAGACTCTTGATTCATCTTAAGGTTCTTGGGTTTTCCAAGCCGCAAATTCCTTTCCAAAACCCAATTGGCGAAATATTGACGCTTCTGATGGTCGGTCGGGAACCCCAGCCAACTTAGCGTGCGAAACTGGAGGGAGCTAGCTAAAGATCGGCCTGCCTGGAGACGTTTGTAGTTTGAGGCTCAGATCCACCTCGGGCAGTAGCACCACCTTAAGTAAGTAAGACCGTTGGCAGGGTTAGATTTGTGCGTCATTTGGAAATTATAGGCCCTGCGATTCAAGTTTTTATTCACAATTTGGTGGAGTATTGATTGAGATATGACCAATTTTGCAAACCGGTTTTTTCGGCCACATTTCGAACTACAGAAGCAGTATTCCCAGTTGTCCTTCCGCGACGGGCTCCATTGCAGTTCTTCACATCACTAACTCGCTCCAGCTCAAATTAGCAATTGCTGGACGAGAAGATGCTTCATACGCCAAGATAACCTTGAAGTTTTCGAATTGTTGCAGCGAAATTTTCTTTTATTGAAGAACCCTGTACAAAATCCTAATCATTACAGTTCGTCCTGACGGTGCAGGTATTCTGTGCAAAATGATCCTGGGCGGAAATTTCCATCATAGGCTGATCTCGTTAGGAAATATGTTGAACCTGTAGAAATGCCACGAATTAGCTGCAGGGGACCTAAACCATTGCTAAGTTGGATAGTTGTGAAGCTAGCTAGAGATGTTGACGGGATAAGGCCCGGATTCACTGAAACTAAACAGCCAATTTTCAGCCAATTTTTGACCAAGTGCGACTTAAAAGGTCACGCCTAAATGTCTAATTGAATATTTTTGAATAAAAAGAAACTTTGCAGCCACATTTTTATGTTCTCTGACTCATCAAACACCTTTAAAAAAAGGTTTTTACCTTAATGACTTAAGGCTACCCCTTTATACTTATTTCTGATCCCTTACCCACTCAAGCAGCGCAAGGGCACTATTAAATACACAACAAAAGAAAACGGATCCAGACACTACGTAGCTATTTTTAAGTTCAAAGTCCATCTTATTCTTCCTATCACCAGCTCCTCTTGCCTCAAATCCTTAGAGTCCTTGCTGTTTTAAGCGAATTCTTCACTTCATTCCTCTCTATTTCACTTTTTTTTAGGTGATTTTTCGTTTCATCTTGTTGAGCACGTCCAACGCGTAGTCTCTACGGCTAGACTTGATTTAATTATGTAACGAGCATTAATCCATCCCACAGCTTATCTACGACAAGTTGAAGGGAATCCTTAAAGAACATTCCTATCTGTGGTTTTCTTCTTCCCACATCCTTAAACTCAACAACCAGTCAAAGTCGGGGGAAAACATATAAAAGAAAAACGACGACTTAAATTAGTTCCATGGTGCAGGTTAGATCAAGGATTCATAGATTCCATTTACCTTTTTTACTTGTGTTGCATTTCTTCTCTACAGAGTCCTTAATTCTATTCTCCCTCATCTAACCATCACGTTTTGCTTACTCGTAGTATACATTGACAAAGGCAAACGCTGTCGTCATTGACTGAATGGTATCAGTTGTCATTATCATTTCTACGGATAATGAGTAGTCCATTCAAAACGGATACGTTTAGAGAATATTCTATTCCTCATCGTCATCGTCATAGCCATCGTGGTTGTCGTCAATGTCCTTTTTGAACTACACACATAAACGGTTATAAAAGGACAAACTGAGTTATCTGTCGCCGTGGTAGATATTTTAGAAGAGCTCAAACTTACTGAGCGTAATAAATTGGAGCACCAGGACACTGGTCTTTTCCCATTACTCCTAAAACATCCTGTGTCTGCATTCGGGCGGCCAACAGTAAAGAACGTTGCATAAATCAGCCCTCAAACCAACCAATGTGTTGTTTTGTGTTATTAACTTCTGGAGGCACAAAAGTCTAAAGGCTGGACTGTGGTAGTGTAGTCGTAGTGTATTCATCCATGAAGCCTCCAGCAATGTGAATTCTGGCTGCAGTAAAAGTGTTCCATTGTACAAATCCTTTGGCCAATATGGACCGTGATACGAATATGCACTGCACCGTCGTCGGTCGCGCTATAGGTGCTGTGCAAAATGACCCATTAATACGAAGGATGGGCGTTCATGTGCAGGTTTTCCATGCGAAATGCGACGTCATGAATCGCTGTGTGATTTTAATGGGATAATTTATGAAGGACATAAATTATGGCAGACGTAGGATCTTGGGATTTGTTGTGGAGCCGTTTAGGTATTTCTTTGGCCAATAGTTGACAGATGTATTTCGATTTGATGATGTCAGCTCGTAAATTTGAGACATTATTTCAGCAGAGAATTCCATTCGTACTTACTTCTTGTCCTTGGAGATGTCTATTGAAGTAAATGCAGAGAATATATACATCTATCCTATGGAGGCTGACAGGACCTGGGAGAGCCTCGGGTCCATTGAAATGAATAAACTGCAACTGTGCGAAGTATGTACGAGTACATCAAATGTTTCCAGTCAAACAGTGCGTTCTTTTCTTGGGTTTCCTTGACGTATCAGATAGGTTTAAGGACCAAGCATCCTACACTTCTCAAAAGATCCCATGTGAGACCTCAAACTAGAGGCCAGGTTAATCGATAAATGGTGAAACAATGTGGAGGTGATCTCACAGTACCTCAAGTGATACTCGCAAAAGTGAAAATCCACCCGTGATCTCGACCGCAGCTGGCGCATGGATTCTGTAGGCCCCACTGGTTTGATGACGTGATGACCCAAGAGTTTATCTTTCCACGACACGTTCGTTGGATTCGGCTAGGACGATGAATAGAGTAGAGCCAATAGAGTAGAGGCTCTGCATGTTGGGATTGATTCGAGTGCTACGAGTATTTTGGAAGACTCTTGCCGAGAAGTCAAAAAGTTCGAGCGGGCTCCAAACTAGATTACCGTCTAAGGGGCTACTGCGAATGAGAAGAAGTAGGAAGACAAACGCACGGGAAAAAAAGACGATGGAGGGAGTGCTAATTATTTCATTCCAACAGCGGTGGCAGAGATGAGAACTAGGTCTATGGATTTTGTCCGTATACGATGATCGGATGAAGTCTTCGTTACTATTTGCAAAGGTTCTGGTAGACGGAAGTCGGTTGATGCGGTCAGATCCACCCTGAGAAACAACACTGGCAATTTCATGGTCACAGAAGGAGTACAAAGTGGGAAGACCACCGCGAAAAACCTCTGCATATCCCTTTTCCATGGTGGAATACAGGATCGTAGTGATTTTGGAAGGGAACCCGAAAATTTCTAAACAAGTCCCTGGTATAACGGATGAAGCCAACAAATATGGCTCGCCTGGCACCGATTGCATATATCCCAATGCCACACAAGGGTGTTGACCAGCTGTATAGTAACTTTGGAGAGAACCTTCACTGCTATTCTGGCACTGGCATACATACCAAAGCCCTTGAGAACAGAAAGAGTAGCCTTTATACCGAAAATCGGAAAGATGACTACATGCTCGTAAAAGAACATGGCGAGATTAGCTGAGCTCCATGTACGCGTTACTGTTGTGAAAGTGCATCCGCTGTCCAAGATGCAACATGCCTATCAACCCGGAAGATTCTGGGAGGCGCACTCGACAAAAAGGATTATGCGATGGGCGTTTTGTGTAGTTTTTGACGACGTGCATGTGTTACACGTAAGCTCCAAAACCGATCTAAGACGCAGCGCCGGTGTACTTCTGAAGAACGACGGCAAAAGATTTCACTCCTCGTACGCTCAACTTGCGCCTGTCTTTCAGTGGATATGAATCGGAGAAGGTGGAGAAGAATCTGAGACTGTACCGACAGCCAATCTACCCGTAAGACCTGGTTGAACTTCCTAGCTATTTTGAGGGCTTTCTTTTGATTTTGGTAAACGTGGCATTATCTGATTTTTAACTGAACCCAGTCGTGAGGGATCTTGGCTGGAATAATGCTTCGGAGCACTATCTATGGATTCTAGCTAGTCGACGGTGCGGCGAATGCTGCTGACCTAGAATACATTTGGTACGGTGATTGAGGTATAGAACTGGGCGGTACCTGGTGAAGCTTAATTCTAGGAGGCTAAACCGTAACTTCTTGCTATAGATTGAACAAATCATTTGGAGCTGGACAACCGACGGAATTGCTAGAATGTCGTAGCGGCGATCGAATAGGCTCATTTGATGGAGACTTTTCTCCCGTGCATGACTAACTTCTTGAACTTCGCGGGCTAATTTACCAGCTACACGTTTGGTACATATATTGAGTGAATGCGCACTGTTGTGGGAGTAGACGTTTTCGCGAATTTGTGGTTCGATGATGTCCTCACTGAGATTAACAACGTAGACGGTTGTGATGTTTTTATCCTCTGATGGTGCCCACAATATAGGTGCGAGTTTCATAATTTTCTCAGAAACCAGGTCATTGCGACCGTAGGATACTACGATGATAAACGTTCTGTTCGCATGTTGCATCATCCAGTTCATTGGTATGGACGTTCCTCTCCATGTTTGCATTCACTCTTCACCAAGAATGAACAAATTTGTCTGGTTCGTCTGTAGTATGGTAGAGTGCGTGATAGTTTGGATAACATTTCGTTTGGGTCTCGAAAACTGTATGGGGCGTTCCGTTGGCATTAGCGAGCTATTTATTGAATGTAGTACCCTTTGTCCATGTCGCTTTGAGGAGTCTGATCGACGATTTTCAGTGCAGCATCACACACTTAAATTGGTAGACTGCGGACAGGATCAAGCAAGCAGGTTTGGCAAATATTTTTGAACCATGCAAGTGTCTGGCAGATGCCTGTCTTCTTGGAACGTATTCTTATGCCCTTGCTGAAGCGTTCCTTGGTCATGCGAACGTATGGGCTGTCATCTAAGCTGGCCTGACAAAGAATCGGGACTTCCGAGTTCTCCCAGTTTTGTCGGTTGTAGGGATTTGTTGTTTTTGACATCGCAATACAGGAGCTATGAATGGCTTTTATTTATTCTTATTTTCTACTCAAAATTTATGAGAAGAAGAAGTTTATCCCACGTCCGTATCACAACAAAATGGGTAATTAGCTTACTGTCCGACACCGCTGAGCACTGCCGGCCTATGGTGCTGCTATAGGCGCTTTACCACTGAAATCTAGAATTAGGCGGTGGTTTATATTTGCGACGATAACGTTAGATCTCACTTTTTACGTTTGTCTTCTGAGTGGAGATATACCCAATCCGGATGGCAGAAGCTGCGCTTAATGCCTCTTCCCACTCCAAAGCCAGGTCGAAAATGTAGGACCTCTTTGAAAAGCTTAATTTACTAAGTTACAATGGATGGCGTGAAATGAAATTGCCGGTGAATTTGATATACAGGGCTCAATAGACAGTTTCTCGGTATCAGAGCCGGTTAGCATTTCCATTGAAAGTCTACTTCCCGACGTATCTATGAAATGACCGACTTTGCTGCTGTCCTACAGAGAGAAACACTAAAGATTGGTAGATCATGAAGATGATCCATATCATAGTCAGTGGAGAAACCACCACTTTTCCAGTTCATACAAATCACGCAGTCTAAACCAAATAGAAGAAGATGACAAAATCCACAGAGTACTCTACGAGTGCGATCGTCGATGCACACCCACATCGGCTCTATAACGTGATGTTAATTCAGGATGACTGCAGTAATAGGAAACTCTCAACAAACTCCCACATGCCGATGGTATACCTAAGCTGTGCACAAACCGGGTGCTCGAAAGCGGTGATTGTTTTTAATTTTTGACATCCACATGCCAGTCAAATGTCACACAGTTTCGAGTTGGGTGTCCAATACCTAATGAGCCAATTAAGTCCGTCTAATCCGCTTTCCATCAAACAAGAGGTGACATATAGGCTACATGGTCTAAACTGGCATCCTTTCCAATCTGACAGTTGGCTAAATAACTAACTTAAACTAGACACGACAAGTCCTCGGTGAATCTCAACCTCGCACAACGCTCCCTCCTGACGATGGCATCTAGTTACTCCATGCCAGCTCAACTTTCTAAGAAATCACAGTCACAATCGTTTGTAGAATAAGTTTGGTGATTTCGTTGTTTTTTTTTTTTTGTTATTGGTAGACGCAGGTCGACACCACACAAACGAATGAATTTAATCTCCCTGTCACTCCATTTCAAAGTTATTGTGACCGCCGCCGTCCTCCGTTCGTCGTCATAATCCTATCCGAAACTTTTTGAATGGATTTTTGAATGTGGGCTGCTCTTCTTGGCGGCACAACCACTAACGCCTCTGAAACTTGACCAATGTACCCACCATGCTGGTGGGCGAAACACCGAAAAAATCATCTGACACCTTTCGAAATTACCTGTCAGCTTTCGGATGGACGTGTTGCTTAATCTGTCACAGTTAACCAAAGGCAGGAGATTCAAATTTATGACCAACAAAAAAAGACACACAAAAACGACACGACTGAACACATTTGAAGATGCAATTCTTCTGACATCAGCCATTGATTCTGGAGAAGGTTACTCTCTGGCTTACTCGTATCAGTAAGTTTCACATTCAAACTCGTATCTCATATCGGCGATGGTGATATTACATAAATGAAGGAACAGGAAATAAGGGAATTCATTTTGCGAGGATACTTTTGGGAGGCGATTTAGAACCCTCATATATTTTATAGTGTCGACCCTTGTATGTAGGTACACATACACACATCGGATAGTGCAATTACTCTAAAAAAAAAAAGGGTTAAAGGGTCACAGGGAAATGAACTGATCCCATCGAGTCCACTTTTGAAGGTGAAAGTGATAAAAAAAAGGAGTGACATAGCACATCAGAGGACAAACCCGGAGTAGGAGTTCAAGAACTTCCCTACCACACACACACAGAAACATGAGAGGGAGCATATAAATGATAAATGGGACACTGTTCGGTAGACATAAGTCCAGAACGACGGCTGGGGAGTATTTTTATGCCATACTGCTGAGCAATCAAATCGAGTCGACTAAAAGAAATTTAAAAAAAAAAAAAAAACATCCAACTAATGGGTCGACACCCCGCCGTACTCCAAGAGGAGCCAAGATTTAGAGATGTGAAATATGGACGAATATTAGATATCAAGTAGAGTGTAATTCAGCGAAAGGACCTTGAAGGTTCTCATGTTAAATGATGTCGAAAATTTGCGGCTTACAAAGCAATTTAGATCAAAGTGGCTGGTAGCAGTATTTTCAAAATTTATTTCACAGTAAATCAGAGGTTGCTCTCTGCCTGGCTGTGAATTATTTCTGTTTTTTCTTAGCTATGGCTCTTTTTGTCTTCGTATTTTCTTAGGAAATTTACAGACATATGGCGTGCTCTCGTTACAACCCCGGTACCAAGTCAGGGAACAAAGATTTTTTAAATCCTGAATGCAGACATAGACATCCCATCAAAGAACTCTCTCTCGCGCCTCAGCAAACCTTCACTTCTAAACTTCCACCAGAGTCATCATAACGACCCACGTGGTTTTCGAAAAGAGTACAATTTTTGAAGAGGTCCAGTCAGTGTTTTTTTTTCTTTTTTTTAAACTTAACACTTAATTGGATATTACTACACTTAGAATGCCTAAGCACGTGTTACGTTTTTAGGAAAATGGGCTCAGTGGTTATTCCGCTCCATGGGTGGCATCCAACATTTAATGGGGAGACCAAATCATTAGTGTAATTGTATTCTTGGCAATTCTAAGTTCCCTGTAAAAAAGAATGTCTTTCGGGAGCGGCTGGTATTGAACCCCAAACCGTCCGACTTGGAAGCCAATATGCTAGCACTTGAGCCACGGCCATCCATTCCACCATCAGTGCTCCATTAAAACCGCTCGTAGCATTCCGCTCCTTGAAACCTTCAACCGTAATACCCGTTTCGCTATGAATGCTCTTCAGTATACCCCCCTCAAGACCACTTTCGGACGTACTCTGAAATATCGTAATTCGTTCCAAAGCCGTATAACTCGGTTATGAAATGCCCTGCCGAGCTCTCTATTTCCCGGTCGTTGTAACTTGCAAACATTTAAGACCAATGTACATCTGCACCTCTCTTTTCTTCCTCCCTAAATTTCCTTCGTTCGCGCAGCGTACAAACATTTCAAGAGTACACAAATCTCCCTTGAGCGCGCACTCATGATAAAAAAAAAAATCCATAGATTCAAGAGGAGAGTACTCTCGTAATGCAATCTCCAGAGGATCTCATTTAGTCACTCAACAGCGCACTTGGTCTAGCAGGAAAGCAGGGAGCAAAATTGAAAAATTTGAAAGAGGGAGTTCCGTTTTACCCCAAAAGCTGCAAATCCGGATATACTACAGGATTTGAAGGATTAAAACAAAACCACAAGGTTTAACTGTGCACATATCCAATCTTCTGGGATCTTACCCAAGAATCATAAAATCAGGAACATCAGATGAGAAAGCTGAAAGCTACTGGCCAATCGTTCTCCGAACTGAATACTATGAAACCCAAGAGCTATCTGAATGGAAGGGGTTACAAGTAATATCATTGACAAGGATGATGCCGTTCGGGGGTATATACTTTTTACAGCTCCCTTGTGGAGACACTACCGGCCCATTTTAGCAAAAAGTGCAAATGGGACAGACCGGAGAAGAACATAATCAGAAATTGGGACACTTTGTATCGTGCTTCAATAGTAGGCGCAATCAGTGCATATTTTGATGCAAATTTCCCCAACAGACTTAAGAATAAAGTCACGTGCTTTAGGCACATCAACGAGTGACTGGTTAAAATCCGCATCAGGCCGAAATTCACTAACAGCAGCCTTATATAAGTGTATGCCCCAACAGAGGAGAAAATCAAAGGTACTAAAAAAGGCTCCGTAGAGAGTCTATGAGCAGTGATAAGGAAAGGAGTGGTAGAGCAGTAAGCACGCACAACCTGATAAATTTTGTAAGTGGATAGATCACCATTATGGCACGCACGTGTTATCCAGAAGGTCGCATAGAGATCTCCTGATTACGACGCGAAAGCCAAATGATCATTCTGCCACTGATGGAAGTTACTCAACTAGATGGGAGTAGGTGAGAGAGGAATACGACAGTTTATGACGGCTGCCAGCGCAAGAGAACACTAGAGTCTTATAATCCCGTATCACCAAGTGTAGAGGACCATTGGCAATATTGCAAAAGTGTTCCCAGAAATGCAACATATGATACGCAAGGCCTCACAATGCCATACCCCCCAACATCCTGAATTTGTTTTTAACTTTTCGCGTTTATAAGTCGATGTGCTATCCCCTGTGGCATATCAGCTGATTTCTCGTATACTGACTACACAGCTAGAGGAAGGATTCATAAAAGAACCGCATGGCAATACGAGAAAGCCAACTGGATCGGACTTAACACCTTCTTCAGGAATTTTAACTGATCGTTTTGTTTTCTTGATAACGAAGTGGATGCCACACTATTCTCTTTGGAATGAGATCCTTTATCCCTCATCGGATGAAGAATATCAAACAAAAAGAAAAACCGTGGCACAACTCGAGCTGTCATGAACAGAGAAAAACCGAAAAAAGTTCAAATGAGCCAAAAGTGACTGCAATGCCTTTCTTAAGCGTGCGAAATTTCAATACGACCAAAAACTGAGGCAAAAAATACTACAGTGTCCCAAAGGTAGGAAACATTTTTGGTCGTTCTTCAAAAATATTAGAAAATCCACCTAATTCACAACATCTCTTTGGACAAGATCAATCTATCATACTTGCTGCACACTTTGCGGCCAGTTCAACATTTCCAGATTGTGCTTTTCCACCGCCTACACTTGAGTGCGCCGAATCTTTCGTAGACGAATTCACTTTCGAACTCATGTAGTAGCAAGAGTACTTAAAGATTTTAACATACAATACATAAATCCGCCGGTCCAGATGGTATACTCTTCTTCTGAATAGGTGTTCTTCTTTTCAACTCGGATCTGCCCTCAACATATAAGACATTTATCCGCTCAAAATTTGGGTACAATGCACTCATCTGGTCAGGTGCCGACCTCCTCCTTGCACTTGCTAGATAGGATCCAAAACCGTGCGACAAAGGTCACAGGTGACGCCAATATTATACAGTCAATTGACACCCTCGAAAACCGACGCAATATCTGCTGCCTCACCTTGCTATATCGCTATTTTCGCCACCAGTTCTCTGCCGAAATAGGCAGTAGCATTCCGCCTCTTCAACCTTTTAAACGTAAAACCCATCTTGCTATGAATGCTCATCAGTATACTCTCAAGTCGCTTTCGGACGCACTCTGAAATATCGTGATTCTTTCCTAAGCCATACATCCCGCCGAACTCTTTATTTTCCGGCCATTATAACTTGCAAACATTTTGGACCAACGTACATGGGTACCTCACATTTTTTCCTCCCTAACTTTCCTTCGCCCGCGTTGTATGCAAACATTTTAAAAGTACCAATAATCAGACGATAGCCTAGGCACCAAGCTTTTCAAAGTCGGAAGAAATGAGCTGATGAGGAACATGCATCGGCTTATCTGTATCAGAGGAATGCATGCCCGATGAATGGTATCTTGGCATCGCCTTACCGGATGCCCAAGAACGGTGATCTGCGCCAGCTACAGTGGCATGGCCGTCTAAAATTAATGGTCAACCTCTACATAGGTTCATATCCACTGCACGTTAGACCTAGTAAGCCCATCATCGACTAAATATAGTATTCGGTCTGTGTCAGATCTTGAAAGAAGGCTCGAGAATCCTAAAACGATTCGCATTATCTTTTCATCGTTTGTAATGTTGCTTATGATAGCATCTATAGACGAGCATTACCGAACCAAGCCCGGGCTTGACATCTCTACCAAACTCCTTCGGTTGCGCGGAATGTCGATGGTAGAAACATCACCGCGTCTTTACGATTTAGGCACTTAGACTCAGGCCAACATTAGAGACCAAGTATTTCGAAACTCTGTCCAACTTCTTGGATATACAGATGACATAATCGGACGAAACCAGAGCGATTTCAGTGGGTATTTGTGAGTATTGATGCAAGAGCAGCTCTTTCTATGGGCTTAGAAGGCCATTAAGCACCAAAGACTTCCATCAAGCAACAAAGATGTGCTATAGGAGCAGGCATGGACACAATCAAGATGTAAGCTCTTTTAGCTTCGTTGAATGAAGATTCTCAATGTGATCTTGGGTCACATTCGCGACATGAATCTGGCCAGAAGGCTTCGCTTACATCGTTTTAGTTGGCTAGGTCATGAAGAGCGTATACACATCTGTACTCCTGCTCGAAGGACGACGGAATATAGGACATTACCTAATTCGTCGCTCGGTACAGAATTTCAACCAAGTTGTGTTGAGGTCAAAACCACCTCGATGTGCAAGACGTCATCAAAAGTACAACCAAAATAATCTATAGCTCTAAAGAGCTGACTGAATCTACAAAATGAAGCTATCACTGCGTACCTACAATATGAAAAAATTGCACGACACTCACTTCTTATTTACATTTCTCTGCCTTCTATGTTGCCTTGCTTACATATTCTTGAGGAAAATTTCTTTTCTCATAACTAAAGCGACAGGATAACCAGAAAATAGACGTAGCATTTAGGCCAAAGGACTTGCTCAGGCTATGAAGTCAACCAATGATAAAGTTGAGAATGTTTTTTTTTTCCAAAGAATTGTTGAAATTCTTTTCCAGTTTCCGGGACTTTCACCCTTCTTTTCGCTCTTAAAAAACATGGCAATTTTTAAATTTCAAAAGAAAACGGATATCCTTTCGATATTGCTCCGGTGTGGTTGCTGTACACACTCATAGTCCGTACAAGGTTGCAAGAATGTTTTAGTTGCACTGCAGTCTTTTTTTCTTCTTTTTTTTATTTTTTGTTCGCCTTTTCCCATTCTGCAAGGACACTCTGAATGAATTTGAAAGAATCACTTTGACGACAACAAGGACGAAGGGTGACATTCTTGCATTGGTAATAGATCGACGTTAAGGATTCCGATTATACTTGCGGAGGTTCAAAGAAAAAAAAAAGACAGAAAAGTTTGCTTTGTGGAAACCATTGTATTTTTATGCATTCCTTTGAGAGGTAATTGGGTTTGAAGTCGGGTTTTTCTTTTGACTTTGTTTACCTTTTTGTCCCGCTTTCGTGGTCGTAGTTCTATGGTAATGTCGCGACTTAAGCTCTTGATTACGGTCCATGAATAGAGGATAATTGGTTTATACGGTTTCCTTGAGGTTTTGTTGAAGACTTTCTTCTTGTTTTTGAGTCAGAGGCGACATGGCAATTGAAGTTGTCACCGAATTCTTGGTAAATGTAAATCGTCACAACGTGGATTTAAAGAAGATTGGCAGATGGTAAACACTGACAATTAGATATTGAGAAATTCGAATTCAATCTTCTTTCAACCGAGGGCCTGCACTGTTAGTGATCTTTTATTTTAAGGGAAGTGGTCCAGGATCCACTAAAAAGCTCCTATTCTCGCGTTAAAAATCAAAAGTAGATTTCAGAGTTGAATGGATCTGGGAATAAATGCTCAAAAATAGGTTTTGCAGGTCTTGTTGACTGCGTGCATTCATGTTACACGTTTCATAAAAAAAAAACACATTCCAGGCTGCAAACAGGACAGAAGAACTAGGTAGATAGCAAAGAACTTGCCTATTTGCGGAAAAATTGCATATAAAAGGGCTTATCCCGAGGGTTCTGGTTGATGATTGTAAACAACTCCAGAAAGGGAATGAATGCTGGGTTTCATGAAATGATATACGATCTGAGTGCTGTAATTGCCTAAGTGAATAAGCTGATAGGTCTTCATCAGTATGGTTTTGGGGCAGGTAAGAGATCACCAGCGATCACATATTTATCTTACAGCAGCTACTACTTTTTATGTGATTCTCTGTCCCGGAATTTCAATGAGACATGATAAGGCTCGTAAAGCCAATGCCGTCAAAATCTTCCTGAAAGAACCATACATTTGAAGGATAAACTTCAACTTAGTTGTCGTTAAATCAAGAACGCTCTTCGTTGAGGCGCAGTTCTAACACGAGCTTGGATCCTTTCATCCCTTGTACGTGTTTATGTTTCTTTTAACTCACCCCCAAAGAATTTGATTCCTTTTGTACTATTCTACGCCATGGTCCTCAGATCAGCATACCGCTGCATTGCATTTTTCACAATAAGTTTGTCTTCGCGCTGTAGGGTTCTTCCTATCCACTGCCAATTTTTTTGCTGGAGAAATGTTCGATTAGTCAAACAAATTCTCAAGGCGATTCTAAGACATCCATTTATGAAGGCAATACTAGTTCTCCTTTAGAGCGGAACACTCGCGTCTTGTTTCTTCTACTGAGAACATTGCCTCTACAAATTTTTCCACTTTCTGTCCGGCAATATTGAGTTGGACAGGGACGTTCGAAGTGCTTAAGGCCTTTGTTTTAGATGTACCTGTTGTAACTCTACTTTGATTGACCCAGTTTTTTTTTGGGCCATCAGAAGAAGGTCCATCATCCAATGTAGAGGATGGCAGACGTCGTTAGCCAGGTCGAGGTATTTAATGTAAAATGATATAGTCCATCAGGTTACATTGTCGCCTTTCCGGAGTGCTACACAAAGTACATAGCCGATAATTACCAAAACAACAGCGGTCACATTATGCTTCTATGGCGCAGTCCATTTTGGTCCTCAAAATACTCCAACACCTCACGATTGTTTAAGACATGCCACCTGCGATAGCTCCTCTCTGAAAGGGTGATCAGATATATTAATCGTTTTCAAAGTCGATTAACACTTGATGTAGCGAAGATCTTTGTTTGGAGCAATATACTTTAACTGCACAAGGACGTAGAAGGTTAAGACGATAAAGCTCGTCTGTTCGTCGTCGAGAGTTCAATTTAAATCCTCCTTAAGTTTTGATTTTTCCACTCGGTCTTAGGAGCGGTTATAGTTATTGTGGCTACGTATTTGGCGCGGCTTGAAATAGTTTCGCAGGAATTATAGTTTTACTAGATCGAGAACTAGCTGCTTCGGAAAACTCATTCGAAATCGAAATCATATCACTGCCGCCTAACTAGTTAAGGGCTGTTCTGCTGAGGTTGCCATTCAAACTCTTTAGTGTTGTTTGAAATTCCAACAACCATAAGCTCCTTGATGATGTTAAAGGTAGTCCTACTGTCGTATTTTCTTGCTGCTACCTCATACGTTGAGGTAAGTGAATCGATGTACCGAACTTCGTCACGTTTCCCACTATACTGCACTGCCTTCTTTTTTACTCGATATTGGGCTTTTAGTCGGATTCTCTCTATCGCTGGGGCCGCCGCAATGAGCCGTGATCGCTTTACGGTAATCGATTCTTCTTCAGATGCCTGTCATACAAATTGTCATTATCATTCTCAATCTTCAACCGTATACTCTATGATGGCATTTTCATTTAATCCACTTGAAGCTTCGAGATTTACTTTGGACCTTCGAGTATTCCCAGGTTATCTTCGTCTTATCTTATCTCACCCCAAAATATCTATGTCACATACGAGTATGTATTTCGCGCGAATTCACGCTCTAGTTAATGAAATCTGGCATTTTGGTCCCTGTCTGGAGTGGAAGACGATCTTGTCCTTGTACAAGCCAAAAGTCGTATTCAAACCATTGTATTGCTCGCTGAACCATAGAACAGTCGACCAATCTTGTTCCTCCATCCGTCTGCAGTTTTCGAAGGAAATATCAACTTTCTAACAGACCTTCTAGGTTTTCGGCGGCAGTGGTTTGTACTGGTAATTTGGCGGATCAACACCTATCGGGAGATGCTTATCATACGGCGACTTTGTTAGTCTTTAATCAACAGAACTTTAGCGTATCCAAAAATAAGTGCATAAAGGTATGATGAAGTGCTCAGAAGAAACAACATCAACCCGCTTGAAGGTCTCAATTGAAACTAGAAAGTGCATCGCAAAATGAGTTGAATCCAAGGCACAATCCGCACTGTAGCACTCTGCAAAAGCCTCATGGACTAGGTAAATAGCTACGTCCTATTACGCTTTCGAAAAGTCCAATAGGCTTCTTAAGTTTTTACACTTAAACCCTAAGAAGCCCCGAACCCTGACAGGTTAGGAAATTTGTTTGTTTCTGTCGGAGTGTTCATTTGGCCGAAATTTCAATTTTCTCAGTCTTTCATTGAAAGATGATTAAGCGCTTCAGTGATAAAGTGTTTCGTATCGGGATCCACAACAGCTGCATCGAGTATCTGCAGCCTGATGTGCTCAGCGGTGTCGTCATCATTCTCACAGCAGTAAGCCGTCTACTGAGGGACAGCAGGAAATACTTCGGATACCTGGAGAGTCATGCCATCTGCAGTCATGCTCATGTGAAGCCCAACTGTGAAAGGAAGCTCTAATCGAGTATGCAACCAGTCCTATCGCATTTTCGGATCCTGAAAAACTCACAGACCCTTACCAAATAAGTTTGACTTTTTTTTTTTTTGCAGTCATCGGCGATATCATTTTCCGATACCCACACGAGGCTCAGTAAATTCAGTCTTCCCCCTGCGTTCAGTGAATTTTTCCATTTCCTAGCTGGCTTGGAAGTGGTAAGAGCGTTCAGTACGACATTGAGCGCTGCTTGACTGTCGTCATACAAAGTGCGTTATCCGGAGCTTCAGAAAAATAAAAATAGATTTCGTAATGTCGCGAGTTTTTGTTTAGTTTGGTCCTTCACAATTGATGTGAACTAGTTTCTAAACACAGTGTCGATTAAGAGGCTGCCTTCATTGCTCTTTTTTTTTGGCATTTTGCACAATATTGGCCAACATTTCAGGTATATTTCGGGTCGAATGTTGTTTTTACGTTCTCAGCTTCTTGGAATAAATTTTGCATTTTAAATAGTCCCACAGGTAGAAGTCCGGAGGAGTCAAATCTGGAGATCTTGGAGGCCCGTCCATGTTACTGTTTTTCGACAACATACGTCCCGGAAATTTTTGCCTCAAAAAGTTCATTGTTTGGCATAACAATGTGTTTGCGGACTCACTAAGTGCGCCAACATCCACCGATACCGATTGCCGTCGACCGTCAACCCGACTTGGAATGGCCCAATGATGGTTTTGGAGCAAATACCGGCACAAACACCATTGGACGATGAGACAATGGTGTTTCATGAATTATATGAGGATTATCGGTTCCCCAAAAGCGGCAATTTTGTCTGTTTACTCCGCCAGACAGAGTGAAATGAGCCTCGTCGGTCATCAGAACTCGATCCCAAAAATCCGGCTCAGTTTCAGTCATTCGAATGATGCTGTTCGCGTAATTCCAGCGACTTGTCTGTTTCCAAAAGCCTTTAGATCAACTACACTTCATATAGAAACATGTGAAGGTCTTGCTTCAGAATCTGTCCCACTGATGTTTAATAGTTAAAATAGGCGGCGATACGAGGCATTTGGATTTTCGGCAGCACTCTCTCTAACACCTTTCACAGCTTCATTGGAGTGACGACGTGGGAGCTATCTAACGTATTCTTGGCAATTCATAGGCCCTTCAATAAAATTTGAAGTAAAACAATGAATTGTGTTGATAGGAGTCGCAGAATGACCACGATATTTTCCAGGACATGCACGTAACTCAGCGACCGATTAATTTCAATGCGTCACTATTTCGGCGCGTATCTTTGGTGTAAAATTATTTATGGTTGAAATTGTACTAAATTGACGTTTTAAAATCGTACTTACTGAAGCTCCAACTGGCGCAGATGCTTCGCCCCTTTCACAGATTATTCACAATATAGTTTGTTGCCATCAGGATTGTGTTGCTCTCCTGCAGAAAGACACCAGCGTCGCATCCTAAACCGGTCTTGGAGCCATCCATGAAAACTGAACTAAATTGCGTTTCTTAGTCATATTCTAGCCAAAACTATTCTTGGGCACACTTAAAGCCGATCTAATTTTTTTTCCAAAAGTTCTGGCGTTATTGCATCATAATCAATAGATAGTCGGCGCACAAGTTCATCAAAACTCCAACAACTCCACCCCGTACGCAGCCGAGACAGGCCGTATCTTTGTATACAGATAAAAATAACAGCAACATGTTTTTGTGGATAGATAATACTCTATGTCCAGCACATTCATCATAACTGGAAGAGGTGTGGCCCGTTGTCTGATGGACACAACATCTCCAAAGCATAGTTGTGAAGAACTGAGAAAATCTATGTATCAGAGGGAAATCGATAAAGAGCTTAATAAACCGTCTCCATAACTCCTCATTTATTAAACTCGACCAACAACATATGTAGGAATTTTTCCTGAACTTCTAAAACCCACATACTGCGAAACGTTTTCCCTTCACATATTTCGTTTCACTTTTTGTGACGCTAATGTCATTATTAAATTCAATTTCCTGCAGGCTACTAAAACAGTTGGCTGGTAATAAAATCTACCAATAGATGGAGCTGTTCGTACCTCTCTATAACCATCAACATGTCAACTTCAAGCAGAGCTCAGGAGAGCCGAGTCTCCGACAAGTTAAGCACCCCCATTGTGCCACTACTCGCATGAACTCAACTGCCACCATCCAAACGCAATCCACAAATTTCAAATTTAATACAAACGATGTCCACAAGTCGATGTGAATGCTTTTATTGCGTTAATGTCCAGCTGCGTCCAATTGCTTTCAATACGTAAAAATTACGGCACACACTTTCGCGAAGGTGATTCAATCAGAATATGTCCAATAGTCCAGCTACAACTACTCGTAGCACAGTCAATACCACCGTAGGTGGTAGTTGTCCTAAGCCCGCTTTTATTGCAAACGTTATGCTCTAAAATTAATTAAAATCTCAATCAAAGTGTGGAAGGTTTCCTGGTAAAAGGATTACGAAATCGATATGAGTCTGAGTCTGAGTATGGGTATGGGTATGGGTATGGGTATATCCACTCACCCTCGACTATTCCCGGGGGTAGGATTTATGATCGATTTTACGATGTGTAATCGAATATTTACAAATCAGCCCCCCGGGGGTTTGAGCTTTGAATAATGTGTTTCCCATCAATCAGCAATCGCACATGCGAGAGCGCGTGTTAAAAATAAAACTGCCGCGCGTACTTAGGTACGGATACGAGTACGGATACGGCTATGAGCACGAGTACGAGAACAAGTATTGTGGAATTACAATTGACAGTTGACGATGTGGGATTTTGAAAAGCGTGTCTATTCCTTGAGCTTTTTGCAAGGATTTTTCGGTTACAGGTTGAAATCCTTGTGAAGAACATTCTCAAAGCCAATTGTATGAGTACGAGTACGAGTGGGAGGACGAGACACGGAGCCACTCAGACACGTATGCGTATTTGGATTCGTATTTATGAAACGTCAGTACGTCTGTCTGTCAATGTGAATTTCTTAGCTTTGTTGTTCTTTCGACTTGCGACTGACATACATCTCTGGAAATAGTCTGACAAGGATTTTGTAAGATTTTGATTGAGCGACGAAAGGAAAAGGAAGTGCTATTCGAATTGAACGGAAACGGGAGGACGAAATGGTATGAACACCTCGGAGAGGTTGCTGTTCAATTGAATGGGACTGGGTGCGATGGTACTCGTAGCTAGAAGATTTACGAGCACCTTTGGACTATTGGGGTACTCTGTCTGCCTAGTGAATTTATTCAATAGGTAGCTTAAATTAAAATGTCAAGGCCGACTTATTACCCCACCATATCCAATTTCCCTTCAGGAAAATTACGTCACTCCAACCAACTCGTCCCATTTGTTCTCTCATTATATTACGCACCGATGACATTTGCAAAAGATCAAAGTTGAAATTTTTAAACAAAAAACAGTTAAACACTACATCAACGCCACGTAATTAACGAACTCAAGTACTCTTGATGTGCTCGTGTCCTCGAGTTTCCCAGGTGGCCCCACATCTCCCATGTGTCAAAGCCAACAAAGCGTGCATCAGCAGGCGTCATCAGTGAAAAGCTATGCCTCCACTGATTCCAACTACACAGGCCTACGGACAACTTTAATTAATTACCGAAACGTGCGACTCCACAAAGTACACATTCACATGGTAAATATTGGTCCACCACCACCATCACTACGACCATCAGTCCCTACCACCCCCTATAACCAATCTCAATTGGCAGAGATAATTGATTAACGTTTTCCAGGATATTCGGGTCAATATTGGTTCAACAATTTCTATAATTTTCGTCCTAATAAATATTTTATTATTCGAAACAGTCAGTGGTAGTGGTATCGGATAGTGCAGTCCTAAAGGACTCTCTCTCT
The DNA here is from genome assembly GCA_963966105.1 of Volucella zonaria. Lineage (NCBI taxonomy): Eukaryota > Metazoa > Arthropoda > Insecta > Diptera > Syrphidae > Volucella > Volucella zonaria. The sequence continues at coordinate 6,416,616 of OZ014533.1, read as the reverse complement.
CTCTCTATCTATCTACTAGCCAACTTATCATTCACCATGGTTAAGCTAAGCTATCCGACAAAATTGGTAAGCAAACAAATATAATAGAGTGACGCGTACATACTCGTTGAAAGACCCATAGTGTCCTCATAGGGACGATTTGAATTATTCCGGGCTAACAAAGCGATAATTTCCGAAAAATACGCAACCGATACTCTTATTAGAGGAAGCGATGATTTGATTGCTGTTTGGATTGCTCATCAATCAGATTTTTTTTTAATCGACCAGGCTTTGTGATTCCTATGCGGGCTGGCGGGAGGTTTTTTCGGTGTTAAGTAGATGGGAAAACAAAAAGCTCGGTCCTATGCAGAACGCGAACGCGATTGAGTGGTTGACCAGCAGTTTCGGCAGCAGCACGATTTGCTGTGGTGAGTTTTAATTGATTTTTAAGTTTTTTTTTTGGAGAGAGAAGGATTTTTGAAATTTTAAGGGACAGGCTTTAATTTTTTCCAAATTTACATCAAGAGATCATACTGTCAACACCGCACTCACGGTGCTTAAACCTCTATACTATGTTGATAGTCAGTCCTTGGTGAGAACTACATCACTTTATAGATCAAAGTTGATTGGAATTTTGTAAGAGTGGTGCTCGTTGAGATGGCAGGGAGATCCCTTGATAAATTTGTCAAGATCGGTGAACTTCATACAGCAAAAATCATTCAGATCTCCGATGTGGTAGTTGCCAAGGCATTTCATTCTGAGGCATGTCAAGACAGCATTTGGTCGTCAGTTTGGTGGTATCTCAGGATGGTTTAGGATGGGTGGCCTTAAAGAGAGTTTGAAAATTTGTCATCGTAATGCTGCTTACTATCTGTTTGAGGTGACCAGCTTATCAGTGACATAGTTGCCTCTGGTCTGCAGCCTGCAACCACTCTTGAATTTATGGTTTTCAAAGTTAGTAATCAGATCACTGCTCGACTTTGGAACGCGATATCCGACACAGATTCGACGTAAGGCATTGGCTCAGATCACTACCCTGTTGCAGCCGAGGTACGAACGTCTTTTGTATTTAACAATGGATATGAGGTAAGTTCATATCCATGGGGGCCAAGATATGCACCTGGCTATTGCCTAGCATCTTTCAGTAATACCAAAGTCGGAACCTGTGTTGACGGCACAAGCTCCACCATGTCGTCGTATATAGGTACGAATTTCTCAATCGCCACAACGGACGAACTACTATGAGAACGTATAACGTTGAAAAGCTGCAATCGCAAAAGGCCACCGAAAGACCAGTGGCGACGTGCCATCAGATGTGCTAGGTTTCCCCCAACCAGCATGAAGAAATCGCTGGTTTGACGAAAGATTCCGGCACGGCTAAACAAGAAACGTATAAAGCTGCGCTGCAACGAAGGACGGGAAGGACATCGGCTTCTCCAAAAGAAGAAAAAAAAACACGCGACCGAAGTTATTCTGAGTTTGTACTCCAGGAAGAACGGGTGGAAATTTTACCAAGAGATAAAAAGGACTTGCCAAGCCAACAAGAGCCAAGCAGGAACCTGTAGAAATGGAGAAGGAACACACAAACCAACCCAGGGGGCTATCACAGTGGGGCCAAAACAAAGTATATACGAGTATATTGGACAAAATGTCATAGCGCAGAGGTGGTAGGGGACTTTGCCTACCTTCTCTCTGCTACCAATTCTGCCAACAACACCTCCACAGAAATAAAACGAATCACTCTTGTCAATTGCTGTTTTGTTTATCTAAGAAGACAATTGGGTAGTATGGGTCTATCCCGTAAAACTTAAGAGACTCTATATAAGACCCTGATGCACCCAGCCATACATTATTGCGACGAAGCATGGAAAGTACATGAAGATATCCTCGGTCGTTTCGAGAGAAAATTTTTTCGTTAGATATTCGGTCCCGTTTGCGTTGAAGGGCTTTGGAAGAGGAGATTCAACGACTAGCTATATGACAGGTACGGGGACATCGGCGCAGTGAGGAAACTGCGCATCAGTGACCTGAGATGGCTAGTATAGGTTGAGCGAACGGACACCAATGCTATGACCCGGAGACTCTTCGAATCTAACCCGCACAAGTAGAAGGAGTCCTCAACCGACTTGGGGTACACAACTGGAGGCAGTTGGCTAAGCAGCAAGCTATTGTAACTGGAATATCTTATTACTCGTAATTGAGACCCTGATTCACCTCGAACAGTTGCGCCAACTAAGTAAGTAAGTACGTGGTCCGGGTATTGGATTTAGGCTGAGAAAAGTAGCGGCCTGATGAATAGCTGATGCTTCAGCTTGGAAGGCGGTACTGCATGTAGATATGTAGGCTGAAGGATTTGTGCATGCGAAGGCCTTCAAAATCGACTACCACGCTGACTCCACGGGCTGTCTTAGAGTTATCCGTGAAGATGGAGCTTGACTTATTTCTTTCTGGAATTAGGTGATAAAGTCAACATTGAAGTCCATTTCTCCTTAATTGAAAAATAATGGATCTTTCGAGTGTCTCTCACTTTAAGGGCAAAGCTAAATGCAATCTGAATGTCGGACAAATCTTAAGGCAGCAAATAGGGCGAAGTTGGGAGAGCCAGTGATGCTTGCAGGTATCCAAACGGCTTTAGACCGATGGTATAACTTTAGTTTTTAGGTCTGGAGCCCTCCTGCACGAGTAAACGGTAACTATGGAATTTTGTTTCGCTTTTCAGGTCCTTTAGTTTGGTAAGCAGCCCGTTGAAGACACGGTTCCATAATAGAGCAGCGATTAAAGGGTTGCATCTATAACTCTGCCATCTTCTTGGTAGACATGCTGGTAGCTCGGTAGTCTTCTGAGACTTATTTGAGATCTATTTATCGTGAGGATACTCTCGATGTTCTATAACAGGAAGGATGACAAACTGATGGGCCTGAGATCCTTCAGGAACATATGAGAATTGTGCCGTTATTGGGTATAAAATGTATGGTTACCTTACTCCATATGCTTGTATTGTACCGAAATTCGTGGTATTTGTATGGCTCTCTCAAGCGCTAGTAATCCATCGCAGTTCCTGGAGATTCACGGTTAACCACTGCGGTTGGTTACAGTTTGTCTTTCCTACTGTAGGACTGTCTGAGGTAAAGGATTGGTTTGAAGAGGAACTGAGTTGGTTGTTCAGTTTACCAAGTTCAAGGTGGGATACCGCAATGTGATTTCCGCTTCCAGCTAGCTTCACATGAGCGACATTGTTGTGTTTCAAGCAGTTTCTCATCCAAAAATTGTGGTATATGATCGTGTAAGACAATTGCTTGCCCAATATTCTGAACTGTAATAATCGGCGCTTAGAGTAGGGCGGTTTATGCAACAGTTTCCAGCGGTATATCGTATATGAGAGCAGTTTTGGAGATTGTCCATAGCGACGTATGTGGGCCGATGGATACTGCCTCTTTAAGCGGTGCAAAATATGTGGTGTCGTTTGTCGACAACTATAGTCGAAAAATTTATATTTATTTTATTAAGAATAAAAGTGATGTTTTCGATAAAATCAAGCTATTTAAGGCAAACGTTGATCTCGAAACGGGTAAAAAAATAAAAACGCTCCATTCAGATAACGGCGGCGAATACGTTAATCGCGAGTTTGGCAATTCTTTAAACCACGAGGGTATTTCCAGACGACTCACCGTAGCATATACGAAACAGCAAAACGGGATAGCCGAGCGCCTTAACCGTATCCTGGTTGAGATAGGCCATTGTATGCTCATGGATTCTAAGCTGCCGGAATATTTGTGGGCCGAAGCTATTAATACAGCCGCTTACATACGCAATCGCGCACCCACAAAGGCCCTGTCAGGTGTGACTCCATATGAAGTTTGGAGTGGCAAAAAACCAAATATGTCGTCTTTTCAAGTACTTGGTAGAAAGGGAATTGTCCTGGATAAACCAACACGTCGATCGAAGTTTGCAACAAAGGGTGTTGAGTGCGTCATGGTAGGTTACGCTAACGAGTCTAAGGCGTATAGGCTGTTCGACTCAAAGCGGAGAACGGTAGTAATTGGTCGTGACGTAAGGTTTTTAGAAAACAGTGAGTCTGTTAGCGAGCGTATATTTGTGGACGTCCGCTCAGATACAAGAGAACAAAAAGACATCAGCTTAGCCAACCTTGCTTCACCAAAAGCGACACCTACCGGTGCGGAGGAAACCAGCTCATCTGATGAAGTGTGCTCATTCGACGACCAGGACTATGATGATGCAATCGGATCTGTTGTAATCGACGAATTTGGTGAAGGTGCTAAAGTGGAAAATTTCACACCACCTGAAACGTTTGTTTGATTCGGGAGTGGTGCTACTGCTACTGTGGGAAGTGATGATGTTCGTGCTGTTGGTGGTCTCAAGGAAAATGTTGCTATAAGAACAAACGATGCTGGTGCGACTGGAGTTTTCAGTGATGATACTGGACCCAATGTCAAGGCTCCAGGCTTCAGTGATGACTCTGTTCCTGCAAGAAATTCGAATGCTGACGCTGCTATTACCGATTTAAGCAAAAAGGTTAAGAGGTCAGAAGTGACACCTGCCCCTCGAACCCCAATAAAACTCCGTTCACGAAAACCGGTAAGTTCGCATGCTACTAATCTTATGAATTCTTGTAGAGAAAAGATAGAAAATCCACTCACGGTCGAAGAAGCTATAGAAAGACCAAATGCTGAAAAGTGAAACATGGGAGCTCGTAAAAATCGTCATCCTATTAATTCCAAATGGGTCTTCAATTTAAAATATGACAAAAATGGTGACCCAGTGCGGTATAAGGCACGCCTCGTAGCCAAAGGATGTAGCCAAAGATACGGGATCGATTATAAGGAAATATTTTCATCCGTCGTTAGATATTCCTCAATACGACTCATCCTGGCCTTAGCTGTTGAATTTAACCTCTTCCTCCACCAAATGGATGTCTCGTGCGCGTATTTAAATGGGAAGCTGGAGGAGGAGGTGTTTATGTTTCAACCTGAGCACTTTATTGACAAAACAACAAAAGTCAAGTCTGCAGATTAAAGAAGGCAATTTACGGACTGAAGCAATCTGGCCGTAACTGGAACAAGGAACTGGATGGTGCCGTCAGACAAATTGGATTTGTAAAGTGCAACGGGGATGCGTGTGTCTACGTACTGAAGCATTCTGGTGAAACTAACATAGTAGCCATTTACGTCGATTACAAACTTCATGCATGTTCCAATTTCGCGAGGCTGGAAGGTTTCAAGAGCAAGATTAGTCAAAAGTTTGAAGTCATCGATAAAGCACCGATTGAGCAGTTTATTGGCATTAAGGACTCGCGAGAGGACTCGACACCACTGGAGCCAGGAACCAAGTTCGAGAAATGTGATGATTGTTCGCAATGTTCGATGGTAGAGGCCCCCGCTCAATTATCAAGGCTTCGCCTATCAATGACGTTGTCTAATAAAAAGCGGGGGCAGAGCATATTACTGATCTTATCTTAAACATCTTCAGATAGCGCCTCTGACCGGTTGCTACGATTCGACCAGTAACAAGTTGCCGGTCATAGGTCTTGTTGGCGGCTGGATCACCGGTAGTCCATACCAGGACTTAAATCACGGTACCGTGGGAGTCAGCACCCCCCCGGATTTCGGCCTGACTTGTTGAGGTAGGCCCCCTTGTGGGAGCGTCATGGTGACTGTGGTTTGAACCCAAATCGCGGGAACGGGTCTAACCCATTGTAGAGTTGCAAATAAGTACTGGGTGCTGTTACCCTAAGAACAGTAAGAGGTTTTAGATAGGCCTCGACTCATACCAAGGGTGGAACTTGTGACTCCAACACATTCCCTGTTCCACGAGGCCAGACATCATTCACTCTGTCTTGAAACTCGCTCAGTTCAACACAAAACGCCATCTTAAACATTTAAATGCAGCAAAGCATTTGTTAAGGTACTTAAATACCACATTAAATTTAAAACTTAGATACTTTCAGACCGGTAAAAAATTACATGGCTATGTAGATGCTGACTGGGGTGGCAACTCTCTTGACCGAAAGTCTTACACTGGATTCGCATTCTACCTAGCTGGTGCAGCCGTTTTATGGGACAGCACGAAGCAGTCAACTATCGCTCTCGGCAGTACCGAGGCCGAGTACGTCGCCCTGTCAACGGCGTCAAAGGAAATTGTCTACCTTCGGCGGTTTTTAGAGGAGATGGATTTCCATGCTCTTGTTGACGACCCAACAGACCTGTACAGTGATAACCTCAGTGCGCAAAAGTTGGCGAAAAACCCTGTTTTTCACAACAGAACCAAGCACATCGACATCAAGGCACACTATGTTCGCGAGGTTGTTGAAAAGCAGCTCCTTGTTCTCCAGTATGTACCCACGGACAAAATGACTGCAGATATTTTTACAAAAAACTTGAAGAAAATTAAACATAGAGAGTTTAGCTACAAGTTAGGTCTTGTACCATAATTATATACATATGTATAACTTTTAATTGTTCTTTCTTAAATTTTAATTATTCAAATTGTACTGTCAGTTTTGAGAGAAGGTATGTTGGAATTCATCTGTATACGTATGTAGTATGTACACATTAAACTATAACATTGTATGTACATATAAGTATTTGGATTCACTATTTTACACTATTCGCAATACCTTTAAGTTAAACTGTAACTGTACAGTCTGAGTAATAAAGTGGCAACAGCCAAGTAAACGCATTGTAAGCGCGCTCGATTTTTTAAATTCCCAATACTTTTGAGTCGCAGCACAGGATGATTTAATCCTAATAATGGACGACCTCATCAACCAGATTTCTAGAGTTTCTCGGTGACATAAGTTCATGGTCGACATTGGGCAGGTATCCAATAGCCGTCAGTGCTCTATTAGGGACAAAGGAGATCTAGTTCTTATGTGGGAAGAATATAAGCACTGAGTTTACCTTTTCTCCGTGCCAGGTGGATGATGTTGTAATCGGGTGCAGCGTTCTCAGTGAGATGGATGATAAGGTTCGTACCACCTTAAGATCAATGAGAGGATGGAAGAGATTCCTGGTGTTATCCGGATCTTTAAATGACGATTCGCCCATCGCTGTAGCATCGGTTAGATACATGGAACAGAGTACTAACTTGGCCTGATTCGAAGGGATGAGTAAATTAAATGAATCAGCCACGGAATACGATTAATGAAAATGGATTCGGCCATCAAGGACAGGATGATGGACTTATTCATGACTATCTCTTCTTTGCCGGATGTCTTGTCGGGAGTTCAAGGTTCTTACCTTCATTACCATCTCAGTATGAAAGGGCTCAGAAAGGGTGTTTAATTTAGGCAAACGTCTTTGAGGGAATTTTTTCATTCGGCTTAACTCCTGGCCAATTTTCACCAATATCATCGATGGCAGTCTTAATAAAGTTCACCGAGCTGTGATGTTCAGGAATCATGAACTTCTTGTACTACCCAGCGTTTTAGTTTTTTTTCTGACCGCCAATTGCGAATTACGGCACTTTGACCGACAAGATCTTTTGTACCATTTAGTCAGAACTATAGTTAGGCTAGTAGGTTTTCTACCTTCCAAATGAAGTTCTTTGGAGACGAATAGTTCCCTGAAGAAAATCTTTCCATTGATGGTTGGATATTCACATAAGATGTCTTGAGCAGTTTCGTCTCCTTCAAGACAAAGTCGGCACTCCGTAGAGGCGACTAGACTCATTTTGTTTAGGTGATATCTTAAACCGTTGTGTGCTGTGAGGTAACCTACTAAGTTTTTTACATCGTGCCGACTCAGATTTAGATATTTATTGGCATTTTTGTTGAAGGGCTGGATGGCTCGTTCGGCCTGTCTTAGACCTGAGCTATTCTCCCAATATGACATGCATCTCGAATGCTGCCAGCTTTTAATAGCTAAATTAGGAGTGCAGCAGAAGGGTTCAGGTCCATTAAATGGAGTTTCTGAGCCCTTTCTGGCCATTTCCATCAATGCCCTCATGACCAGGAACCCACCACAGTTTGGTTTTGTTCCTGGAGCTTAGTGTTTGGAGGGTTTTGAAGCAGTACGTGAATGATTTGGAACCAATGGTGTGCGATTTAAGGGAATTTATAGCTGCTTGACTGCCCTTGTATATCTGGGTATTTGCGCCTTTGGTATCAGAGTTGTAAATATGGTTGGCACATACATGAATGGCGTGGAGTTCAGACTAGACCTTTGTCCATAGCTATGGTTATATTTAGGTTTTGTCCGTGTATTCCAGCTCCCACTCCCGATTCCATTTTGAACCATCCGTATACCACTTTATGCCATTATAGCTGTTTGGCGGGATATTGCTAACCCTTTACTGAAGGCGGTCTGTTACCGCGCAAGATCATATCAAGTCCTTAGGTCAGGGTGCTTGCTAAGACTTAACTCTTTAGTTTGTACCAGACTTGATGTCCTGCGTAATGCCATTTTGCTAATGGACAAGTGTAGGAGGGTTGGTCCTAATAATGCTTCTATCGCAGCTGTGGGGCAAGTCCGAAAGGCATCGGAAATACCCAGATATGCAAGGCGCTGAACTCTGTTGAGCTTTAAAATGGCAGTCTTTTGCGTGACTTGTGATGGGTCTGCCAATCATTGTATAGATCCAGTGAGTGATCTTTGGTGAGATTCCCTATGTGCTGCCATGCATGCAACGGCAGGCCCATAAAGCATTGGTTGCTTTAGTTTTTTTGCTGTTTAAGAGAGAGTTCCAGTTGAGCCAGATTTTCGCCTCGTCGGAGTACTCATCGATTGTATTCTTAAGTGAAACAATCTTATTTGGGTTTATGGAGAGATTCTCTCTGGTGCACCAGTCTAGGGCTGTCTTAAGGGCCTTTTGCGTACGTGCAATGACTTCGTTAGTCTCTCTGCGCCTAATGATGATGGCTAGGTCATCGGCATAAACAATTCTGTTGTAGCCTAAGTTGCTTAATTTGTTAAGAAGATCATCTATGACCAAGGACCACAGAAGGGGCGATATTATGCCTCCCTGCGGGCGGTCTCTCACAGCTGACACTGATAATGAGGTCCGGCCTGATGAAGTAGTAATAATCTGGCTTTCAAGCATCACTTTGACCCAGTTGATGGTGAGTTGATTTATGTTTCTAAGGAGAAAAGGATTTGATATGCAGTCATATACAGTGTTGTCGAAAGCACCTTCTATTTCAGCGGAAGGAGATTTTGATTTCAGCTGTCAGCTTCATTAGATTACCTTCCGTCGATTTGCAAGCTATTTTCTAAGCTTTCTCTGATATGAACGTCAATAATTCTTGCCATTATTTTCAGATCAAACGATGTCATGCTTAAAGGACGGCATGATTTAGGTAGTTCCCTGCGCTTGTTGCCTCGTTTGGGGATAAACACCACGTTGACCTCACTCCAAGTGAGCGCTTTAGTTAGTAGTAATCTACAAGTCGTGCGTAATCTTCATGTCAAGATAGAGCTTATCGAGAATCGCAAATACGAAATTGTCTTTACCGCCGCAGAAAAGCCGTCGATTGTCGATTTCGTAAACTTCAACTTGCATTAAATACGCTATTTCTTGTTCGCGTTATTCGTTAACTATTGCGAGCAACCTTGTTCGTTTGCTCTATATTTCGCCGGATTATCTGAATGTCTTACAATTTCTGTCTTCCAAGAGCAGCAATCTTAGAAATATTAGCTCATTTGCATGTGCCCAGACATTGCACTTTAAAGTATTTTCATTTGTAAAACAGTTCAGAGCCTACTCCTACCCACCAGCACCCAGTCTATCTGGCAATATTCCACAGCCCGTCTCAGGGCCATTAATCATTTGCCATTTCGATGGAAATATGCCAACATACAAATACGAGTATCTACAGATATCCACACGTATCTATCTGTACCATCTGACCAATTAGGTATTGAAAGACTGCACTGCGAGTTCAACAAGTTCAACAAATTTTCCAAGGCGTGTTTTTAGCTGTTTTGTTCATTAATTGCCTCATTTAAACTCGCATCATCTCGTGATATGCCACAACACCAACAACAATCAGCTTAGAGCTAGCTCAGACTGACTTATTTATTGTACTTGTACCATCATCGTCGAGGAATTCTCATTCTCAGTTCAATTTCCATTGGCATAACCATAACCACAAGCATTGCCGTAACCATAGCCAGAGTTATAACCATAACCATCGCCATTCCCACCTTCTACTTAACCCCAATCATCGTCATCATCATTATTTGGTTTGATTTTGATTTGAAGTCTTGAAAGCGAATCTTTCTTTCTTTCCCTTTCGCGAAAAAGAAGAAAACACAAAAACAGATGAGACGTCGATGATAGAGACGATGATGCCAAGATGCAAATTCCCTAGCCTACCCCTGAAGCTCCTCAACATCTTAGTCTTAGGCCACCTCAACTGCTCAGCCTACCCAACCCTCTGAAGTCAATTGAAAGGAGGAAGCCTATTGTTGCAGGAGGATCCAACTTGGCGGGTTGTAATATTTTTTTTTTTGTTTTTCTATCAAACGCCAGTGCTTGTGGTATTTAAGACGATCGCAGACCTTTTTTGGGCAGACAATAAATTTTGCAACGACTTATCGTTGAATGGCAAAACAAAACAGTAGAGGGCCTTACAATGAAGACAGCCACAAAAAAACAGCAGCCACAACAACAACAACAATAACAACGACAATGACAACAGTGGATGACGACGACAAATTTCGCATGCAAATTAATGAAAGATACGCGAATATCGCAACCAGATTCGAAGAAATAATTTGTCCTTTCGCGAAATGTTAGGTTCCGTTGACGGTTAAGATACATTCATACCTACTCGTAGCTGATAGAGTGGGTTTATGTTGTTGTTTTTGTTATTATTGTCTTGAAGTCTTGAAGTCTTTCTAGAACTTGATTGTTGTTTACGGGCTAGCGATGAGTTTTAAATAAATTTCTGATTGAAACTGAGGAAATAGATTGATTTGATCGATAAATATGTCGTTGGTGAGAGGATTGTCATGGCAGTTGTTGGTTGATCTCTGAAGCGCACGGATTTTATACCATTCACTGAGTGAATTACGTCATTTGAATACCAAGAGCCGAATCTGATTGATTTGTGTTTAATTTTTCTCGGATCTTTATGTTGAGTTGTGGAGATGAACGAGGGACTTGAACCATCCCTGCAGCTGAATTTCGAAAAAAGGGCCAATTGTAAGATGAAAGGCCATTCACAAATGAGACCACAAGACAATTTTTGGCGGACGTCATCAGTCAATTATTATTATTGGCACAATTTTGCTATTATGTGTGTATCCGCAACAAGATCCATAGAGGGGCAACTGGAGCCAGAGAACTACATAAGTATCTAGGACCACATAATTGAGACAGAAGAAATTTGAAAAAAATCTGCTGGAACAATATCTTAAAGATGTATCCGGTATGACCAAGAACTCAGTCGAAAAATACTACAACATTCCGAGGGTACAAGCTCAATTGTAAGATATGGTTAGTTGAAAGAATGTCCGGGCATGGAATCATAGCATCGTTAGTTCGATCCATAAGAAAGGTGATCCTTCAGACCGCGCTAACTATAGGCCAATCTCGGGGCCGAGCTTAGGCTATCGAGGGGGTCAGCACGGTGACGGATAGCTAAACGGCCTACAGATATGTAGGCTAGCTGCGAATAACCAATAAGCAGTCCCCGACCAAGAGCGGCAAAAATGGAGGGCGTGACGGAAAAAGCACACAAGCCCAGTGAAATTTTTGTGACAGGGCGTGTTGGGATGCGTAGCGATCCTCGTGAAATTTAGATATAGGAAATAAAAAGCGACAATATAATGTACGAGTATATACATAATAGGTTATAAATGTGTCTTTATTTCTAAGCACGTCTTACCTCGTTGAGTGTTAGTTTAAAAAGAAAGAGTTGACGAAATGTACAATTGAGAGGATGGTTCTAATTTTTGTATAAGTCAATTTGGCAGCACAAGTGACCTCTGTATATTCAGACCAAAAAAAGATTACTAAAGTTAAGTGGTAAGTAAGGGCATACAGTGTCTTGTTTTGACTTGAACATTGCCGCCCGCCATTGCAGAACTACTCGTACGTCTGCAATAAATATTCAAATGTGTATATGATATAATAAAATCTAAGCCTTAAATCTGAATCCGAGATTCAGATGGGGAACCTTTGTATCAACACCGAAGGGGTTCCACTCACCGAGTGGTTCGTCTGGATTTTCAGATACTGCCGTGATGGGACGGGAATTGTGACATGCTTCGATTCGGCAGAGGAGAGTTGAGAATTCTTCAAAAGTATGTTTGGTACCCGCAACAATACTTTTGAAGTGGGTTTTAAAGCTTTTAACGGCTGCTTCCCACAGTCCTCCCATATGGGGTGCCCCTGGAGGAATGAAGTGCCAAGTGAGACTATGATTAGTGCTTTAAAAATTCTCCCAGGTTTCTTGAAGATATTTTTTTAAAGTTTTCCTTGATAATACGGTCCTTCTAAATGGATTGCTTTCGTGCAGAAGCATACAAAAACACAGACGTATCCTTTGGTTACCCGCACGTTACGCCCGACATACGTTTTTATATCGAAACGATCCGCAAAATTAATCCCGATACAGTATTCTTTCCGAATAAGGACGATCATAAGCTGATTTCCACCATGAAGCGATATCTTATGGGTAAAATCTAATAGAAGTCTTGTATAGGGCAGGATTATTGGATACCGCTCGGCCCACGACATATTTGAATCGACTAGTCGACCATTGACTCGCATTATGCCTTTGGTGTTTAAAACTGGGTTCAAAGTTAGAAGCTTGCCCGAACGCTTTATGAGTTCGTTCTGTTGAAGAGAATGGTACTGGGATTCCAAATATATCCTTTGAGAGAGGATTATAAGCCTTTCTTTGGCTTCCAAGATTTCGTTTTTCTGAATGATTTTAGTTTGATATGCATATTTATCCTTGAAACGAGAGTGTGTGTGATGGAAAAACCGTAATATGTCAGATGTTACTCCAAGTGCTCGGGCTAGGCACGAAAATCTTTCGAGTATGCCTTCCCATTGATTTAACTGCATGTGAAAAGATTTGACTGGTTTAGACTCGAGGTCAGCCTCGTTAATAGATGAAGGAGGGGAAGATGGCAATGGAATTTCAGAACGGCGAAGCCATTTGGGACACTCCCACCAAAGCTCCTTATCCAGAAGTTCACCAGGAGCCATCCCCCTAGTCGCAAGATCTACGGGATTGTCTTCTGACGACACATGCCGCCATGGGAGAACACCGACATATCTCCTGATCTGATTTGTTCGATTGGCGATAAACGTTCACCATGAACGGGGTGACTTTTCGAGCCACGCAAGCACAATAGGAGAGTCTGTCCATAGAAAGACAGAAGGGTTTTGCGATTGAAACATAGGAAGTATCATTTTTAAAAGTTTGGCTAACAGAACTGCTACGCACAACTCCAATCTGGGCAGTGAGACTGGCTCAACGGGTGCAGCTTTACTTTTGGAACATAGGATGTTAGAAATGCTTTCCCCCGAGTTGTGTAAAACTCGTATATAGATGGTAGCCGCATAACCCCTTTCCAAGGCATCACAAAATCAATGAATTTCTAATACCCTATGTGGAGAAGTTCTTGTCCATCGAGTTATTTGCAACTTTGATAGGTCCATAAAACTTGTAGCAAAGGCTTCCCTTGTAGCCAGAGAATGTGGCGATAGGCTTTGATTCCTTTCGGTTTTATCTTTCCAAATCTGCTGCATTAGTATCTTCGCCTTAATGATCACTGGGGACAACCATCCAGCTGGATCGAAAAGCTTGGCAATCTGGGAAAAGACTTCTCGCTTAGTACTTGACTTGGAGAATAGTATAGGGCCTATTTTGAATGAAAATTTGTCGGACTTTGCGTTCCAAGATACCCCTATAGTTTTGACGGAACTCTGATCATGCAGATAGACGAATTATTCATTAAGAATTTGTTCCTTAGCTACATTTTGCAAGAGAGATTGATGATTAGCGGTCCACTTACGAAGCACAAACCCGGCAAAAGCCAATATCGAAATGATTTGGGATTGAGCTTTCTGAGCCTTCTTGAGTGAATCGGTACCATACAGCAAATCGTCCATTTAAAAATTGTTACCAATGATCTCAGCCCCAATCGGATACATCTTTTCTTCATCGCCCGCTAACTGCAACAAAGTCCGTTGTGCTAGGTAAGGCGAGGATTAATAACTCGAAATCTTCAATTGGATGGTCCAGAAAACGTCTGAACAGAATTCGTTGGAATGGCGTATGAGAAGGGTGAACTCGTATCTGTCTATACATTTGAGTCATATCGGCATTGAACACGAATTCGTGCCTTCTCCGCCGGAGTATTGTCATGACTAAATCTTTCTGCAAAGCAGGACCTGCACACAGAACATCATTAAGACTATTGCCAGTCTCTGATGGATAAGATGCATGAAACACCACTCGCAGCTTAGTAGTAAGACTGTTTGGTTTAAACACTGCATGATGCGGTAAATAATAGGACATTACGTTCCGATCATGAATCAATTCGTTGTATGCAACTTGTTTCATATGCCCTAAATCCAGATACTCACGAATGACGTTGTTATAAGTAGTTTCTAAGGCGGCGTTCTGCCGCCATGAACCGCTTTTCACAAGCATTTCGTGAAAGTCCGAGGCCAAGTTCCGTTGGGAACTCACTCTTGAAGGGCAGTTGGACAACATAGCGTCCATTGGCATCTCTTTGAGTAGTCTTAGAATACAATGATTCGCAATACTGATCCTCAGGGGAAAGAGGCTCGAAGGACCAAGAGGTCTGGACTCAGTTATCTCTTCCAATTCCCAAAACCGTTTAATGTTTTCATTAAGCGATACTTGGTTAAAATAGGTGACATACTTCGTAGAAGTGGATTCAGTTGACCTGGGTATTGGACCTGAAATGATCCAGCCAAAAATTATGTTTTGGGCGAGAAGATTACCTAATCCATGCCAATTTAAGGACGGAAAAATCTGTCAAGTTTATTGTATCAACTGACTGAGACGGAAGTCTACCAGTTAGATTGTCAACAACTAGAGCTTGAGCAGGAATACTCTCCGTAGTACCTAAGTGGGAACCTAATGTGAAATAGCATAGACGCGTTGAAGCGCTTTGTCAGTTTCTAAAGTTATGTTAGGAAGGTTTAATAAAACTTTTAATCGACTATTAACTATTATTCTTTTGTTCTCGAATTGCTCCGTAAGAGCATTCCATGCGAGTTCGAAGTTGTTATCTGTTAACGAAAGTTTGTTAACAATATTTAAGGCATCGCCTCGTGTCTTTAATCGAAGATGCAACATTACTAAAGTTAAGTGGTAAGTAAGGGTACACAGTGTCTTGTTTTGACTTGAAGAGGGCGAGTAGTTGCCGCCCATAAATAGGCATTTTGTCCCCTAAGGCAAGGCGTTATGCGACCCGTACCGAGGCCTGAATGGTACTGGGGACATAAAATCCATACAGCATCGCTAACGGAGGCCTCCAGATACCTGGTGCCCTCTGGTTGTAACTTACCACATTACAGGATTACAGGATGTAGTGGACCTCCTTTCCCCCATACTCGTGGGATCCAACTATGAACTGGACGGAGCAACGCAAAAAGAGAGCATGGGCACACAGACGCCGTCTACACCACTATTAAGTGAGCAGCAACACACTAGCGAAGCGAGCCGCTCGGTGAAACACCTACTAGCGGTTTGGCGTCCGAAACCAGCGAAGAAAGAGAAAAGCATGAAGACATAAAATCCCTGGGAAAAAACATCACGGCGCTGGTGGAAGCCAAACAAGTCAAACACCAGAATTGAGGGAGTTGGCTTTTGCTCCCCAATCGTTGGGACAACTACCAGAACCTAAGCGGAAAAGGACTAGATCAAACACCGAAGCATCGACACCATCGCCATACGCCAACATCGTCACGAAAAATGGGGCAATATAGGTGAAACAAACCACCCATAAGGGCCAAAGAGAGGAAAAGCAAACGAATAAGACCATGGGTCTGAAGGCAAAATGTCTAGACATTGAACCAGGCGTAGAAACTAAAAGAGGTAAGGATAAGAAAGCGGAGTGGACAACAGTGGTGGAAAAAAGGCGAAACGCGTATCTTGCGTCAAGCTGGATACATTGGTAATTAAGAAGACTGGCGAAGTATCCTATTGTGATATATTCAGAAAGGTGAAGTCCAACCCGGTGTTAAATGGACTAGGCTCTGATGTAACTCGCATAAAGAAGACGGCTAATGGAGAATTATTGCTTGAGCTCAAGAAAGCATCGGATGAGAGAACCTCAGAGCACCGAATAAAAATTGGACAAATTCTCGAAGAAGTTGCGGAAGTGAGGTGCCTAACGCACGAAGTGCTTATTGAATGCAAAGATCTACATAGATGGCGTCACTACAAAGGAAGAGATCTGCCAAATCTTGTCCGAGCTGCGAAGAACTGCGAGGTACTCAGGCCTCAGCGATTAAATTCCTGAGGACAGCCGATTAACGCTGCCAAAAGTATTCTGGAGGTAGGAAGAGTAAAAATCGGATGGACTGTATGCCGAATACAGCAAAAAGTAGTACCACTACGATGCTTCAGATGTCTTAACTTTGGGGATCTTGCAAAGGTGAGTAAAAGTACTGTGGACAGAAGCGAAAATTGCGGCAAGTTGGGGCAGAAAGGTCATGTGTCCAAGAACTGCAAAAATGGCCCAAGAAGCGCCAGATTGATGTGACCGTAGTAGGCGAGCAGTATAGGAGCCTCGATGATAAAGTTTGGGCAGTGGGCGCCTCAAAGAGAGCTGCAATTTGAATCTGCGGACACTACGCATTTGAAGAAAGAATGATGACACCTGGAATAGGGTTCGTCCGAGCGAAGGTCAATGGGGTATATATATACAGTTGTTACGCATCTCCAAATGGAACGCTGGAAGAAATCCAGAAGGTCGTACTCTATCAATCATAGCTAGCGACTTCAATGCATGGGTCACTGATTGGGGCAGCATACGGACCAATAGGGGAGGAGAGGCTTTGGTAGAAGCAGTATCGTCACTTGACGCAGTACTGCTTAATACGAGCAAAGAGCACACATTCACCAAAAATGGCGTAAGCTCCAGAGCTGATGTAACTTTTGTAACAAGTGCCCTAGTCAGAGGATCAAGATGGAAAGTCAGTAAGGACTACATCCATTGTAACCACCAGGCCATCCTATTTGAAGTGCAAGCAAGGAGAGCACCCCAGAAGCGGCTTCTAAAGAAAGCACAACGAATGGGGTATAAAAAAGCACACCGTATGATATTCGGAGAATCCACAATAAACCTAGGAGCAGCAAACACGATGGCTGCGCAGGTTACTAAAACAGTATCTAGGGCTTGCGACGCATCTATGGTACGGAAAACGTCAACAAACCGTCGACCACCAGTATACTGGTGGAACCAAAAGATAGCAGAGTTACGCAGCAAGTGCCATAGAGCTAGAAGACTATGCCAGCGATCCAGAGGTCAGCAATCCCAAGGATTTATAGGTGCAATACAAAGATAGGCGTAGGGACCTTAAATTAGCCATTCGGGGAAGCAAAACCAACAGATTTAAAAAACTCTGCAAGGAAGCAGATATTAATCCCTGGGGTACCGCCTACAGGACTGTCATGACAAAACTAAAGGGCTCTAGGTCACCCCCACCCACATGCCTTTGGCTGATACAAAAAATTGTGTCGAGATTATTTCCACTGCAAGCGCCAACAGAACATATAGAACCACAGTAGTAAGTAGGTGAGATCCCACCAGTTACGCAAGCGGAACTTCTGGACGTATGCAAACGATTTAGCAATAATAAATCACCTGGATTGGACGGCATAACAAATAAGGTCCTTAAGCAAGCCGTCAAAATAAACACAGAAGCATTCGCGGAAATGCATAACAAGTGTTTAACAGGGGTTTTTCCAGACCAACGAAAAAAGGAACCTCTTGTGCTGCTGCTCAAAGAGAATAAGCCACCAGAACTGCCCTCGTCATACCGTCCCATATGCTTACCAAACACGATGGATTAAATACTGGAGCGAATAATATGCAACCGACTGGAGGTGTCAAGTGATGAAGCTGGAGGACTCTCAAACCAGCAGTGTGGATTTAGAAAGGCTCGCTCTACAGTAGATGCTATTCGGAAGGTAACTACGACCCTAGAAGGAGCTATTCAGGGCAGAAGATGGAGGCACCAAAAAATACGGCGCCGTATTAACGTTGGCCGTCAAAAATGCGTTCAACTCTGCAAACTGGGAGGCTTATAGTACACTCTCTTAGGTCAATGATGGTGCCATCGTTTTTAATAAAAATTATGCTAAGTTACTTCGACAATCGGTTTCTTTCTCTACTATACCAACGATGGAGTACCACATAACTGGCGGAGTTCCACAAGGCTCGGTACTAGGACCTCTTTTATGGAACATTATGTTTGACAGGGTTCTAAGACTTGGAATCCCGATTGAGGCTAAAATCATGGGCCTTGCAGATGATATTGCAATCGTTATGGCGGCGAAACACCTGGCAGAAATAGAAGACATTGGCAATGAATGTATTCGAAAAGTTAGACGGTGGATGGAAACAGTTGGCTTAGAGCTGGCAGAACATAAAACGGCTATCAGATACCTAGGTATGATGATCGATGTTAGGCTCACTTACAAGCAACACCTTGAAAGAACGTGCGTCAAAGCCGCAAAGGTGATCACTGCCTTATCCAGAATATTGACAAGCATAGGAGGACCCAGACAACAAATGAGACTAGTTCTGTCAAGGGTGGTGCAGTCAATCACAATATACGCGGCACGAATATGGGCGAAAGCATTGGAAATTAAGTCATACGCAAGAAAGACTAACTCTGTCAACAGACTATGTGCTCTGAGAGTTTGTTGTGCATATCGGACAGTGTCAGACGATGCTATATACGAGTATTTCATTGCGGGAATGCTAGCAGCAGATATACTGGGTACTGAGCTACAAAGGACCTACGGTGCCAAAATTCGAGAGCCGGAGTTTCAGCTGGGAGAAAAGCAGCACAGCACAAGTGCGTGGCAAGAGAGATGGAACCAGTCTATAAAGGGGAGACTTACCTACCGGAGACCGATTACGGAGAAGTCGATTTTTACTTAAGTCAGCTCCTAACTGGACATGGCTGCTTTCAATCATATCTACACAGGCTTGGTCTGAAGGAATCTCCCTTCTGCTTGAACTGCGGAGCGGCCAGGGAAGTTGCACAGCACGTATTTTTCCAGTCCAGTGTCCACACTTCAGAACAGAGCGCAGAGAACTAGAGGAGAAAATTGGAGAGATACCCACTCCTGAAAACATCGTAAACCATATGCGAACATCAAGTATAATATGGAATGTGGTGAAACAGGCTGCGGTAAAACTAATGAACAAACTTCGGCGGTGGAAATTAGTCAGAGAGCGCACTAGGCATCTCTAATACAACAAAGAGCAGTAAATTCTGTACAAAATGTCGAACCAGCAAACGGAGAAAGAAGGACATAAAGTGCTTACCAGCCCCGCTAAGTAGTACTTAGTGGCAGTTCCGGGGGGAGAGTGGTAGAAGAGTACAGGGTGTGGGTTAGTACGTAGGCGCACCGCCGAAATCGAGTACTTGGGGCTTGCGAATCGTGCATACTGATAGCTCGGGCTTCTTTTGAATATTGCTACATCCTTGGACGCAACAAAAAAAAAAACTATAGCCCAATAAGTGTCCTGAGAATCGCCTATTACATCTTTTATGTGAGCGTCTGAAATCATGAACAATCTGGTTGTTTCAGACCAGGAAATATTCACACTACGGCAGATCTTGGACCAGACCTGCGAATTTCGACACGTACCCTCTATTTGTCGACTTAAACGATGAGCTATACTACAACGCCATGTCTAATTTTGACATCCCTGCTAAGGTCGGATGCAGGATGACTACGGATTTTTGCTGCTCCACTAAGCTCGATAATAATTCAACCGAAGCCTTCAAGCTGAAGAATGGTTTTATACAAGGCTACGTGCTGCTTAACATCTTTATAGAAACAACCATGCAACGTGCCCTGCACTTCGGTTTTAAACCCACCGCTACCCCCGGCAACACTAATATTTAGCATAATTTTCAATTCTTTCAATTTTTTTAAATAAATAATTCATTTGGAAGCGTAAAAAGGATGCGTCAGGCGTATCAAACTGACACCGAACAACAACAACAACGACACCATTCAACAACTTACAGAGAATTTAACATAAATTAGTCGGCTGCATAGTGATGGTATACGGACGATGCGGCGGCGGGTAGAACTCACACCAGCGGCACTGCGTTGACGATGCCGACGACGATGTGCATGTGCCTAAATGCTACCCTACACGTAATAAATGTTAAACAGGCCGAACGATCATGATTAACATTATGAAACGCGATCGGAACAACCTGGTCGCGTCCAAATAGCTGGAATCGAGACCAAAGTATCTACTACTCCTGGAGCTGTTCTCTAAAGTCGATGTCGTCTGCAGTATGTGCGAGTGGAGTGTTCAGTGTTGCAACATGAGCATTCGGCCGCCTCTCAATGCTTTAATTACATAAATAATCTGCAAGCTCTTGAGGTGAATTTATTGGATTTTCAATTCGAATTACTTAAATGGAGTAATGGCTAGAGGATTTGGGGAGGGGGGGAATGGACTTAGGACTTAAGAAGACGAAGAAGCAGGCAACAAGGGTTTAGATACATAGAAAGCTGCACCTTTATTGGTTCGAAGCATGATTTAGCCTTGATTTGGACACGATTTCTGTCCGCCGTTATTTCGCTATTAGATGAAGGAACGACTGAACCGAATGATAAATGGCACACTCGAGAAGTGAAGGTAGGGACATGATCAGTATAAGTAGGGGGAAGAGGGAAGTATATGTGTGTTAAGATGAACACGAACAAGGTGGTCCGTATAGGAAATCGTATCTTTTCCCAGTGCACTCAGTCGAATATAGTCGTAGTTGACAAACGAACACGAGGTTGTTGGATCAAATTTTAGTTTATTAGATAATCGATATCAGATCGAAGGAAGAAGGAGTGATATGGATACATCCAGGTGGTGGTTTCATCCTGGACATGGAATGCATTCCATGCAAGACAGAGTGCTTGAAGGATTTAGGGAAGTGTTTTGTAAGTGTATATGGCAGGGAAGTGGAAATTATACGTCAAGCTGATGGTGTAGGACATGCATAACTCTAAAAAAAAAAAACCACACAGAACATTGTAGTACTCGATCTTCATGTAAGGAAGTCATATATGAGGAGTCTGAGTGGCTAACTAAACATTTCTTAGGTTTGTCCGTCTCTAAAGAATTAGTCTCGCTCACTTCATGTGTCGGTCTTAAAGGAGAATTTCGTTTAGAATTTGCAGTAACCGGCATAGCTATTCACAGTGATTTCTTACGTTGATACAATAACCTGACTGAAGATAGGGCAGCCAACACCTGCCGAACGTCATTTGCAGCTGCAGACAAGAGAGGGTGTAGAGAAGATCGCGTTCAAGTTTTTCTTCATCGGGAATTCAACAAAGGAATTCCATATAGAGAACAACGGCGGTATCCACGGTTCTAGTGAGTCAGAGCTACTTCCACATTTTCGGAACCCAGGTCCAAAGCGAGCTCCATGGTTGTTGGGGGTGGGGACTCTGCAATAAAGATATTTATAAAAGAATAGGCTAACAGCTGCTCTTATAACCTCAGTGAGGCCATTAGCACCGGACCACTTACGCTGTACCCCTTGTCCGACGGTTTTATTAAAGACCGCGCAAAAGGCGAAAACAATTCAGAGACAAGCAACAGCCTCGGATATAATATTGACGACTCCACCAAACGAACATCCACTATGGTGACTGCTGTAAAGGGGGAAGACCACGTATATATGGAAGTTGATTTCTATTCGAGGAAGGTGGAGGCAAAAAGTCCTGAGTGAATCAAGGCAAAATTCGGTAATATAAGCCTGACTTGCGTTCTTGCCTCTACAGATGATAATGATGACAGCATCAAAATCCAATTCTATGACCTCCTAAGACGAACACATTCTCAGTGCCCCAGCTTTGGCATCAAAATTGTGCCAGGAGATCTTAGCGCAAGGTTGGGTAAGAAAGCGGTCTTTGAGCGGATTACAATGGTCCTACAATGGACTTATGTGCTAAAAATTTGTAATGGGGCATAAACTGTTAGTTGCCAGCACGAGGTTCTGACATCTTAACATCTGTAAAGGGACTTGGCTATCCCTTATCAATCAACCGTCAACCAGATTGGCATACATTCTTCCTCCGAATCAGTACCGTGTTGCAGCCAGAGTGCGAATGCGCATATCACAGGCTCAAAGGAATCAAGTTGACCACAAAAGTTTGTTACTGAAAAGCTTATATCGCAAGATACCACCGATGGCGTTTCCCTCAAGTTCTTTTCAGAATTCTTGCCTCTATACAGAAACCTCGTGAGCAGAAAAGAAGGGAAGAAGCACGGGCCTCTCGGAAAGAAAGATAAAACGCACAAGAAGCCCCTGATCCAGGAAATGGAGATATGTTATTGTAGGACTAACGTCCGAAAATGTTATCAGAGAATTAATCGGACATTCTAGGGTTACAAAGCCAGAGTAGAAAGACAAATATGGGAAACTAGTAGTAGAGTCGCAGTACGTGGCGAGACTATGGAAATACCACTATTGCATACCGACGATGATGATGGAAATGCCGCTGTCAAGCAGAATGGACTATCCACCCTACACGAAGATGACAAAGGATTATGTACCCTTAACCTAGACGAAGTTAAAGTAGCAATGGCAAAGCTTACCTGGGCAACTGGAGATCGCCTAGTTGGGTTCATGCAACAGCTCTTCTGTTGTTTGTCCGATCCAGAAAAACTGAGACTCTTTTAACTGTGCCAACAATAGAGGAATAAGTTTCCTATACATCGGCTACAAGATATTTTCTGCCGTATTATGTGAGCGCCTGAAACAGGTCGTGGAGGATCTGGTTGGTACATATCAGTACGGTTTCAGGCCTGGAAGATCCATTCCTGATTCTTGAAAAAGAGCCAGGAATTTTAGATCGAGCTCACCAACTATATGTCGACTTACTCGTAAACGATGAGCTATACTACAACGCTATGTCCAATTTTGACATTCCTACCAAGTTCGTCAGGTTTTGCAGGATGACTATAGATTTTTACTGCTGCAACAGGCTCGGTAATAATTTAACCAGGACCTTCACGCTCAGGAATGGTTTTAGAAAATGCGAAGCGCTGCTTAACATTGCCATAGAAAGGATGATGCAAAATAAACTGGCAGCACAATTGCATGCGCAGATAACATTGATGAGATTGGACGAACGCACCAAGCAGTCATTGGAATTTATTTTTGACGGAGGCGCTCAAAATTAGTCTGACGGTAAACGAGGGCAAAACAAAATTCATGCCGTCATCCGAAAAGGACCCATATTACCGCTGGCAATTGTTAGGTGCTCAACTAAGTTATCGCTGTTTGTCAATAGAAGGCTTCCAGTAGTAAGTGCTGGTCGATTTTTGACATATCCAGAATGTCATGAACTAAGCTTAGACATATGGTAAACAAACTGTTTTGACACATTAGTGATTTTGTTTTGTCGTCATATCCTTTGGTTGTGTGAAAATGTCTGATTTTGTGTCAAATAATCGTCATTTTCGGGAAGTGTTGATTTTCTTCTTGCGTTCGAAGGACACGGCAGCTGAAGAGCATCGAGAACTCCTAAAAGTTTGCGGAGATACTGCTCTAAGTGCAACAACGTGCCGTGATTGGTTCCGTCTCTTCGAAGACGATGATTTCGGTGTAGATGACCGTCCGCGTGAAGGAAGGCCAAAATCCTTCGAAGACGCTGAATTGGAGGAATTGCTCGATGAGGATCCATGCTAAACACAAGAAGAGCTTGCTTCAGCATTAGGAGTTACCCTTCAAGCCATTTCCAAGCAGTTGGATGCGTTGAGAATGTTTCAAAAACAAGGAACTTGGGTTCCCTATGATTTGAAGTCAAGGGATGTTGAGCGTCGTTTTCTCTCATGTGAACAACTGCTCCAGCGGCAAAAAAGGAATAGCTTATTCATCGCATCGTGACGGATGATGAAAAATGGGTTCATAACAGAAACTCAAAGAGAAGAAATTCATGGGGACTGCCAGGTCATGCTTCTACGTCTCGGCCGAATATTCACTGTGTATATGGTGGTACCAGGTCAATGTTATTTATTGTGAACTGTTGAAACCTAACGAAACCATCACTGTGGAACGGTATCAACTTCAAATGATGCGATTGAGGCGATTACAGCGAAAAAACGCCCACAATACGAGCATAGGCACGAAAAAGTGATTCTACAGAATGACAACGCTCGGCCTCACGTAGCCTGACCCGTTAAAACCTACCTGGAAACGCTCAAATGGGAAGTCCTATCCCACCCGCCATATTCCGCAGATATTATGCCGTCCGATTATTACTTGTTCCGCTCGATGGCACATGGTCTGGCTGACCAGCAGTTCCGTTCATATGAAGACATCGAAAAATGGGTTGATTCGTGGGCAGTCTCAAAAGATGAACACTTTTACCGTAACAGGATTCGAGCTTTACCAGAAAGCTGGGAAAAAGTTGTAGCTAGCGATGGACAGATAATTAAGGTGCCAACAACGTCACGTTCCACAGAGAGGGCTTGAAACTACTGATCTCTGGTTCCAGCAAATAGATCTTTTGTGCAATAAATCCAAGTACACATTTGGTATTTCTTTAAGAACCGATTCAGGTGCTCGTGAAATAGAATCTTCTCGAAAATATACTGCGTAAAATATACTAAAATATATAAAAGCGGTTCCTCTTAGCGGTGCCCAAGACTGTAGCTATAAATAGACCTCAGTTGCGCCTATTTCATCTTCTCGTAGTAGCTGCCGGGTACTGCTTTTCCACCGGGCTTGGCTTGCCAAAGTCATAAGAGCCGGTATTGTGAAATGACTGAACCTCTGAAGCATAGCTTATGGCGATTGAATTCGCGCGACTGAATCAACTTTCGACAAGCAGACCCTTTATACGAGCCAATAAAGCGTTTTCATAGCCAGACGGCGGTGTATGGACCCTTAATGGCAATTCTCAAATTTCGATTCCAGCAGGTCCAGATAAAGCCTTGTACCCCTAACCGTTGCGAAACAATAAATAGCCTCAGATAAGCACGAGTTTACTATGGACGAACCTGCAAAACGAAAAAGGATAACTATTTTGCGATCTTCACTATGAAAAGGACACTTACAGCCGAGTTTCTAGTGGAGGCCCTCGGCTGCTACGCCATTGAACAGTAGCTGTCAAAACAGAAAATCTAAATCCACCCATCATGTTTCGCTCATCCTCTTGACAATTTCCATAGAATCTGCATCATGTGTTGAAGATCAGTAGTATCGATGCAAACAAGCCGCCAGAAATGCCGCAACTGATATGGTGGGTTTCATCCGACCACTCATACTGTGGGTATAACCCAGACGCCGTGAGGCTGAACGAACTATGCAACTTTGTCGATGAAAGTCAAGCTTTTCGCCCCACCGGCCAAAATGCAGTAATCTTAGGCATAACGAGGTTGCGAACCAGACCAACTACCTGTCGAAATATTGACAGGTAGGCAGAAGGAGATGACTTGGAACATACATACACCAACATATTTTTGCGATTTGGTCGGAGGAAAGTATCTCTTACGAAAAAAACCTTAGCATCGCGTAACCGCTTTTTTTCGGGAGGTCATTGAATCAATTGATCCATTGGGGGCCTGCATGGCGATTAATCTGGAAACTACTGACTGTTCAAAATATGGTTTGGACCATTAGCGCAACAATCAAGTTCGTAATATAGTGCTTGCTTTACGCCTCGAGGTAGTCCCCGGGCAACTACGTGTCTAAATCCTAATACAGGTAGGCCAAAATTGCAAGTGCGAAATTGTCTAGGGTCTTATGCCTAGACTAGGTAACCTGGGCCAGCAATCCGCGTTACCGAAACCAGCCAACCGATTTAATACCTCGGATAAGGACTGATACCACGTTGACGACCTATGGCTATCGTACCCGGACTAAGATTTATTTCTGGAATGTGAAGGCGCTCCTTGAGTAAAAGACCTCAGAGTAAAAGACCTCAGAACACCAGATTCCATCAATCAGAGCATGAGTTTATGCGATATAAGCTGGACATATTGGGAGTAGGCGAGATAAGATGGGTAGATGCGGGTGAGTACCAATTCCCAACGGGTAACACTGTATTACTCTACTCCGGAAGACCAACCGGAAGCCCCCGTGGATATGGAGTTGGACAGCTGTTAACACTTACAGCACGCAGAGACCTAATCTCCTGGCAGCCGCACGGTGATAGGATTTTAACGGCCAGATTCCGGACGAGAGTACGTCGCGTCATCATTATACAGTGTTACGCCCCCACGGATGGTTCATCCAAGGAAGAAAAGGAGACCTTCTACAATCAGTTGGGAACTGTTTATAATGCAACACCCAACGGCGACATTGTCATTGTGATGGGGGACCTTAATGTTATGGGACGGCACGGATTAGGCAACCGCAATGACGACGACGAAAGATTTGTTGACTTTTGCAACGCAAATTGTCTTGTCATAGGTGGCACCATGTTTGAGCACAAGGCCTGCCATAAAATCAGTTGGGTGTCAACTGATAGGCAAGCAACCTCCAACCAAATCGACCATTTTGCCATCAGTCGCTGTTTTAGAAGTAGTCTTCTAGACATCCGAAGCAGGCCAGGAGCGGACATGGGATTGGCAGGAGATCACCATCTTATGATAGTTACTGTCCAATTACGCACTGCTGCCATTCGAAGATCTAACGACACAAGAATACCTAGGTTCAACGTAGACCGACTGAGAATTCCCACAGTGCGCCAAGAATTAAGGGACCGTCTTTCACGATGGATGGAAACAATCAGCCGCTCACTGCCCGCCACTATCCAAAACCATTGGTGTGCTGTGAAAACTGTTTTCACATCAGGTGCTGAAAGGATTGTTGGTCGATCGCAGGGAAGTTATAGGGCGTGGCTTTCCGAGGATACCTGGAAAAGGCTCAGCGAACGAAAACAACTAAGAGCTCGAATTGCAGCAGCTCCAGCAGCAGGGAGGATCGAGCTAGAGTCCCTATATCGCATGAAAATGAGAGAAGTGCAGCATAGCGTGAGAAGTGATAAGCGCAATTACATCAATGCGCTGGCCACGCAAGCAGAAGAAGCAGCAGCGAGGTGCGACAGCAGAACCGTTTACAGAATCACCAAAGAGCTTATAGGTGGCCGAAGCTCTACTCAACACCCAGTGAAAGGCTTATACGGTTCGTTGCTAATATCGGATGAGGATCAACTGAAGAGATGGAAGGAGCATTTTGCTTCGATTCTAAACCGAGTATTCACCAGCAATATGCACCCAAGTCAGACTGAAGTGTCCGTAGAGAGAAATTCCCGAATTCGCGCCACAACCCCCAGAAAGGAAGAGATTATTGCCGCCATCAAAACACTGAAAACCAATAAGGCGGTAGGACTTGGCCGCATACCTGCGGAACTATCTCTAACTGCGCCAATGGCATCAGCTGAGCTACTGTTCTCACTTGTCGGGAGAACATGGGAAGCCGAGAGTTTTCCGGACGAGTGGAAGAAGAAAATGATCGTCAAGCTCCCTAAAAAAACAATCTGCTGCCTGCTGTGGCCAAGATAATAGCTAAAATCATCCTGGAGCGAATCAAAGAACACCTGGCCGAACAAGCAGGTTTCCGCTCTGGATCCTCCTGTGTCGACCACATCAACACCTTGCGGATCATCATCGAGCAGTGTGTTGAGTACCGATCACCACTTCAGCTGCTGTTCATCGATTTTGAAAAGGCGTTTGATAGTGTCAATCGGGAATTTATCTGGCGTACCATGCGCAGGAGAGGCATACCTGATAAATTAATAGCAAGTATCAAGGCTACATATGATGGGTCCCCATGTTACGTGTTACACAGAGGAAGACTGTCTGAGGAATTCGAAGTCCAAAGCGGGGTTAGGCAAGGCTGCATACTTTCACCAATCCAGTTTCTATTGGTGATTAGCGGCGATGTGCTGAATGCGGCCTTGTTAACAAGAATTCGATGGACTCTTACATCTGAACTCAAACACTTTAACTACGCCAACGATGTATGCCTCCTATCTCACAGAATAATGGACCTTCACCAAATGAGGAGAGGGAAGCAGACGTCGTTTGGCTAAAAATTAACTCGGCAAAAATAAAAATGATCAGCCCAAGACCAAACTCATCAACTCATGTATGTATTGCTGGACAGACGGTTGAAAGAGTAGAGAGTTTCCAATACCTTGGGAGTATTCCGATGGCGAAACCGGACTGGATATAGCCAACCGCATAGGCAAAGCAAAATCTGCATTTGAACGTTGAATACGTGGAGGGTGACCACCACTATCACGAGGAAGCTGCAAACGTTTGTCAATAGGTACCCACGCTACATCTTAAGGATATTCTGGTCAAGCCTTATCTCTAACGAACAGCTTTATCAAAGAACGGATCATGAACCTATAGGCACAACCATACAACGACGAAAGTGGCAGTGGATTGGTCACACTCTCCGAAAGGGTGACAGGCCCATAGCTAACCAAGCGATGCAATGGAACCCGCTTACTAAGGATGGCAGGATGCGTGGCGGTCACGGCAACTGGGAAAAAGTTGGGGAGAGCTGAGACACATGGCTCGTAGGCATAGTAGAAGCCTTAGGACCCACAAGAGGATACAGGAACGAACGAATGATGAATGAATGAATTGATTCATTTAGTTACCATGATTAGCACACCAGATTTACCAAGAAATTGATTTCAATTCTGATATCTGCCAGTTATTCCTGTTTGAAGCAGGGAGTCGATAGTGTACATATCAATGCAATAGAGACCTTCCATAAACCAAAGTGTTCATAATCCTTTAACAGTGACACAGACCTGCTGCAAAACTCCCCACCAACACTGTGTAACATCAAGCTCAACCAACTTGAAGTCAAGTCATTACCTTGACTCCTAGCCACACACCATCGCCAATTAAGAGAAAAAATTTACATAATTATTGCCATGTCATTAATTAAACATTCCACGGTGTTGGAACTACATTCAACCGTCATGTCATGCCGTCTATCTTCGGACGCAGAATAGACACAAAACCGACATGTTCGACTGCCTCGGCCTGTTCAGTTCAGTCTATCTACTCACTCTTCAACAGCTCAACATGTTTTAATTACTCGATTTGTTTATGCATAGTTACCTCTTCCAGTCAACGCCAAATAGCTCTTTACCTTAACCCACGAAGCGAAAACAGAAACGCTACAGCAACACCATCATATCAAAGCACAGGAGACGACAAATTAATTTCATCCCGATTAACATACTAGAAGGACTCTGCCAGTCTTGACATTACACAATAAAAATAAAAAAAAAAAAAAATTGAAATTTTAAATCACCTGGAGAAGCATGAGGGGAACGAATTATCCTGACTAAGCCAAAGCCAACATTTCAACGGCACAACGTCAATTCATCAGAAAATATTAATTACGTTCGCAATGTGCATGGCGATACGTATACGAGGACTAGTCGAGTAAAACTCCAGCGCTCATTACGAAAATGCAAATAAAAACTCTTTCCAACGTCCTTAGAGATAGACGTATGAACCTACACTCAACCTAGAGTGGACTAGAGTACACTCCATCTGCAACCCCTGTATGTTTTCGCAAATAAAAAGGGCACAGCTCATCAGATTTGGAGGCTTAAGCAACGCAATAGCAACCAAACAGCAAGGTTTTAGATAATCCTCAAGCGTTTGCTCCGTTTGGTGTTGCATTTTGTTTCGCTGAAATAGTATCCTTAAGCATCCCTTGGATTATAGTAAGTAGTCCGTGTCGGTTTAGGTGCAGGTATGGCAGCATACCCAGGGAAACCATTGGTTAAACATGTAATTAATGCCAGTGAACTCGGGGGGGGGGGGGGGGGGGGGGCTAGCCCATGAGTTCTGTTTGGCATTAGGCTCGAAAATACGGATACTCGTATCCATTTTGAGTCTGAGTTTGAGTTTGAGTTTGAGTTTGAGAAACAACTGCGTTGGCAGATTTTCACCATCCACACCTGGGATGGATACGTGTTTACGTTCGCTGGTAAATAATCCACAAGGAGGTGGAATACTACACATATCGGAGGAAAGTTTGCAGCGAGATTTGAATTTGGATTTTGGGCCTGGAAGGTACTATTAGTTATGCACTACATGTGAGGATACGGGCATAATGTGAATCGGAATCTGAGGTATTGCAGTGATTTGTACTAAAGTTGGATTTGGGCTCTGAGTGGTATCCTGCGAATAGGTGAAGACTAACTACGTGTAATGCGTGAATGTCTGCATAAAAGAAATGGGAGGAATACCATATTTTGCTGACGGTCATGAGAATTTGTAAAGCATTCGCTGGAACTGAGATTAAAATGAAATTTCCTATCCGATAGTCATGTTAGCAAGTCAGATGAATTAGAAATTGTTTCCAATTGAAGTGGCTTCAAAGGCTGTTTACATAAGCACAGATATAGTAGATTCATGTTAGTGTCTATTTTTTAAGGCAAGACCACTGGCAAAAACTAGTTGCTCATTTAACAGAATATTTAAGGGACACCCCAGCCTTTATCAAAGTGACAAACCAACACGCTCAGTTGATATATTAGCACTTTGTAAAACGCAGATAGAACTCCACCCTCAACTATCGAATTGCACAGATACAAGTGCCAATATTTTTTACTCACTCCATCATGCAGATTACACTGTTCCTATCCAGAGTTCAACATTCCATCTGCTACTCACTTACAGAAGCCCCAAAATGGGGAGAAATTAAATATTTAACTAGCTTGATGCGATGTCTAACATAACGCCATACAAAGAATTGTATCCCTGCATTTCTGCATCCCTGCATCCTCATATCCTCCAAAATATGTGTGACTTAGACATTCTGATCCTTCAATACTTATCTATCAAGTCACGTCTCAAACACCTTGGACTTATTTTTAACTTCTCACCCTGATAAATATGCCATGTGGTCCGACGAGCCCAAAGTACATCAAAGTCGAGCTCTAATGAGACTATCAGAGTTAGGGAAGTATTTCTGATTGATTGCTGCACACTTCACAAACCAGCTAAATGCTTCAAAATTCTGACATGTCTCCATGTCTTAATGGGCGAAGTCCCTTCACACTCGTAAAGTAATAAAAGTACTCAAAGGTCACAACAAAAACCAATCAGCTGATCCAGGTCTCCCATTGAAGGACTATTCTTCCATGGTTTGACGTTATGTCTCACCGAAAAGTGGAACCAAAACCTACACTACAGTCCCGACTGATATACTTAACAGTTCAGGGTCGATGAATGGAGCTTCAATGAACTATCGCAACTTAAGTTGTTTTGGATGGTAAGGCTGATATCCACAAAATATTTGCTGGTGTGCCCCAGGGCTCCGTTTTGCTTCCGACTCTCTTTTTAATTTTCACCAATGATCTCTTGTCTGCTACTTGGAATCTAATATAGTCCTTGGCTGACGACAGTACTCTCTGCTTTTCATATTCGTTCTCGGACTCATGTCTCTACTCGTCGGCTGTAGAACGGAAACGGCAGCGTATGTTAAGCTCATTAAAAGAAAAATGTACTTCAACACCTCTGATCAAGTCCGAATATACACGTACAGAATACTCACGTCTGGTCAGGTGACCCTGATACTTCTGTGCATCTGTTAGATAAGTAGGTGATACTTATGTTGCACATCAATTGACACCTTCGAACACCGACGTTATGTCTCCTACATTACCCTACCGTGTTCTATCACTATCTTCACCAACAGTGTTTCATCGAAATTGGTGGTAGCCTTCTGCCCCTTGAAACCATAAACAGTAACACCCGTCTCGCTATGAATGCTCATTAGGTTACAGTCAGTCCACTGAAACATCGTGATTCATTTCAATTCCATACAATTCGCTGGTGGAATGCTCTTTATTTCCTAGTCGTTGTAACTTGCAAAGATTCAAAACCAACGAACATCAGTATCGCTCTTTCTATCCTCTGTAATTTTTGCTGGCCCGCGCCAAGTGATCTAAGAGCCAGGTCACGACTTTCTTATAAAAGAAATATTGCTGAGGAAGATTCAACGTTTGCCAACATGAATATATGTCCTAGTATCCCCATTGTATGGTGCATTTCTTGTTTGTGAACAGTTCAATGCAGACTCGATATTTACTAATGCCATCTAAGTAAGGGCTACAGTTCATGATGGACCTAAGTCTCAGCTAACCTGCATCTCAAGCTAGCGCGGTCCTTTTCCAGTTCCCTTTCCACTTGTGTGCATCATAAAAGATGAGGCATTCCTCTGCTGTATTATCCCTCTGCGTTGGAGCCGAAATCTTTCCGATCCAAGGCGTTGTAGTATATGCATTCAAAATGACCTAGCCATCTAAGCTGGGTTATCCGAGCTTTTCGGACGAGGTTGGCATCGTTGTACAGCCCGTACAGTTCGTTGTCGAACCTTCTTTCCCATTCTCCATTGATGCCAATGGAGCCAAAATGTACCCGAAGAACTTTTCTTTCGAAGCACCCGAGAGTATTTTCATCAGTTTCCGCCAATGTCTAAGCTTCTGTGCGGCAAAACGAGACTGCGATTGTGTATAAAGACTTTTTGGTTCGAGCGATTCTTCGCATGATTCCCACACTGGTGTCGTTGTCGGAGCTAAAAGCGGAGCTGAAGTAGATAAAGTCAACTACTACCTCAAAGTGAAATTTTATTCCCCCGTATTTGGCGCAGTTCAGGGTATATCCCTTCTTTAGGATCGGACAAACGAAGCTGAGATTCAATTTATCGGACATACCCTCGTTGACCCAGATTTTGGACAAGATTTGATGTTAGCTTCTTATCCAATCATTACCTACTGCCTCAAGCAGCTCTGTAGTTAACCCATTGAATCTGGCAGCTCTGTTGGACTTAAGCTTGCAGGTGTCTATCTTCGTCCAGGTTGAATGATTCGTTCTGACTGGCGGTAGAATGCCGTTCTTCATCACAGTCTGCTGAAATAATCTTTCCAGATCCTCAGCACCGACTGCGATTCTACTACGAGGTCTCCTACTCCTTCCCAACAGAATTACATATGTTCGAGCCTCATAGCTTGTTGACATGTTGGTCTTATTAGCCCCCGATTGAGCGTTTCTCATCCTCTTTGGTTTTGCTTCTGAGGAGCCTGTGTTCTGTCCTCCTTTTCTGGTCGTAGAGCGCGTAAAATATTTTCGTCCTTTTTGCTGCTCTGCACAACATTCAACGCTTGGGCGGGTTGTAACTCAGTATATCAGAGGCGGCCTTGGGAGTAATGCCCCTGGTCTGTTACCTTCTGAGCTGGTGGATTGGATTCCTGGAGAGGTTCAAGGCAACTTAGAAAAGGACTCCGGCAGCCTCTTGCGATTGTAGCCGTTCGATATTGAACCTCCTCACAGTGACTCCCTGATCTTGTGATGTGTTATGGATATCTGCATCGAGGTCAATATTAGCTACTCGGAACGTTCGGGCATCCAGAACACTGAAGAAGTGTCATGCGTCGATCGCAATATGATCAATTTGGTTGATGTTCCGCCAGGCCCCTTTATGGATATCAAGTTATGGAAGTCGTGTGCAGCAACAGCAGTAATCATGTGTTCGTTTCTGGAGGTGATTTCGTAGAGGCTGTACTTCCACACCATGCTATCAAAGATGCCCTCCTTGCTTAGTTTGGCATTAAAATCGTTAAGAACGATTTTTACGTTATGTTTAGGGCATTGCTCTGATTTTTATGCCGAGAAGCTTGTAGAAGCAATCTTTGCAAAGGTCGCCCTTCCCTTCTGCCGGAGCGTGGGTATACCATATACTCGTATAAGGCTTTTGTAGGCGAATTTAGCTTTTATGCACATCCGCATCAGTCGTTCGCTTACCTAAAGCGACCTTCCTTCCTTTGACGGCGAACCGGAATCCGAATAAATACTGTCTTTGCTGCGGCGGTTGTCTGTAGCATTTTGTTCGTTCCATTCCCCCGTACACTGGATGGCGGTTATGTCTCCTTTATAGCGCTCGAGAGTCACCTCAGCTACTTGTTCGGCTGCACGCGCTTTGTTAAGCATCCAAATATTTCACGTGCAGAGTTCACTGTCCTTTGCCTTTGGTTAGCGAATCCGTCATTATCCGATGCTACTCGCTGATTCCTCACTTTTTTATCTCTCTTCCGTATAGGGTTCTGAGCTCTATGGCGTCATAGGTCTGTATTACGATACTGGTCGAGAACGGACTTGTAATTTTAGCTTGCATGTGTAAGGATTTACTAATCCTGTAACCGGCGACCACCACCCTACAAACTTGATTGTTAAAGGACAGTGAAAAGTTTCCCGATCA
The DNA here is from genome assembly GCA_963966105.1 of Volucella zonaria. Classification (NCBI taxonomy): domain Eukaryota; kingdom Metazoa; phylum Arthropoda; class Insecta; order Diptera; family Syrphidae; genus Volucella; species Volucella zonaria. The sequence continues at coordinate 6,382,164 of OZ014533.1, read as the reverse complement.
ATCGGCTTTGCTCTGTAAAAGAGGATTGCAAACTTGAAGGTTCTAGCTAGGTGCCCATATACTCCAAATTCCTTGTGAGGCAGACTTTTCCCTGAACTGGTAGAGCTATGGTCCTCTATTAGAGCCTGACGTTTGCGCGAGTCTGATAGTTCAAAATTCCACTGAGAGGGCTACTGTTTTTAAGTCAAAACTGGAATCGATGCTTCATCATAAAAAGGGAATCGCCAACATAACTCTTAGTCTGTACGTGTCAATCGATTTGGCATCGGCACACGACATCAGATAGCATGAGAATTTCCAATTACATGGCGACAAAGTTATCCCTGCCATATACCCAAAAGCCAGCAATTTCATTTCGATTATCGCAAACAACGTTGTCATCACTTGTGCATCCTCATCCTTGCATTCATCTTTCCATACGAATATCACACAAAGGCCTTTCATCCGATCTACATACCAGAAATCTAATAACTTCCTGTCCGTTAAACCAGACACACACAGCCACCTAAAACACCCGCATCAGCTATCCACAACTCCCTAGGGACATACCAAAGTGTATGCCCATTGTCGACGGCGATAAAAATGCATTCATCCCATCTGTCCGCCCAGTCTGCCTCCATATTTGCGCTTTGGAATGCGCTAAACTCGAATGCAAAAAAAAAAGAAAATCCGAAAATTCCTAAATCACAAGACATGCGATTGGATTATCTCCGGCATTATCTGGGGATGGGGTGGTGGCTGACAATGCAAGGACATCGCACCCATTGCGCGGACTTGAGAATTGTGAATCAAACTTACACAAGTATCTATGTGCACCGCCACCGCGCCGCGCTGTGCGGATGGAAAAATCCGTCCATCGATTTTAATCTAATTGGAATTTCAAATTCGATGTAAGCGATAGTAGACTCGCACAGGAAGACTTCGGAAGCAGCTTTAGCTTTGGAATTGTTTGTCCCTACACTATTGACAGTGGGGTGTCGGCGTTGGTTGGTGGTGTGATAAGACGTCGACATCGACAACGACAACGATAGAGGCAGCGGTATTATTCTTTCGTTAATTGATCGATTCTAATCCGGGGGAGGTACGACGAGTATGAAATTACAATATTGGAACTGGCTACCATTGTCTCCTTGGCTCTGGCTTACTTTCAGCTAACAGAGGTGAAATTGATCGCTGGTATTATTGAGTAACACCCTTCATTATTCGGTCTTTCTTTTTTTTTTCCTTTTTTTTTTTGGTTGTACTCGTATCTGTTGACTTTCAATGTGGGGGATGGTTTGTGGGAAAATTGTGCTTGCTTTAGATAGTGTGGCACCTGCAAAGGACGCTGGAAGGAGTGCACTTTAGCAAACCCAATCTTAATGCCAATCCAAAATCGGGAGGAATGGAGTAATTGAGGAAAATTATTTTATTCCTCGTTACGTGATGGTGTTCCGTAGGAAGGCATTGACAGTTGAATATTGATGAGGAGACATCTGAGAAGCTTTAGAGTTCATTGTTCATTAGATTATTTGGGTCGATAGCGGCTGAATAGTGTATGTTGCCTGCTTGCAAATTTCAAAGTTAAAATGAGGAATAATTTGTTTGGATGTGAAAGAGTGACAAAAGGTCCAAGAAGTTTCGGAAAGAGTTAATGGCATCCCTATTTGTGAGCCCCTAAGGGATTATTTTCTCCGTAATTTGTTCTACCAAGGCCCACCGGGCTGAACTTACATGAACGAGTGTTGAGCAGAAGAAAGAAAAACACTTTTTTTCTACTAAAAATGACTGGATTTCTTCAGGAAAACGTAGCTGGGATGGATCAACGGTGGCATCTACAGTCAGCATAGCAAACCTCCAATAAAAACTTCTTCATCGTATTTGGAGGGAAGTTCAATACGAATCTGACAAGACTAATCAGGGCATTAGTCTCCGAAATCGATTATTGGCTCCGAAATATACGTAAACACGCCCAAGGGGACTCAAAAAGGCTCTGACACTCCAGGTTGAGGGCTTTGCTCACATCTTGGCGAAGTGGAAACCATGCTATCCGAAGGAACTAAAAGCCTTGGATAGGGACAGATTTGCTGTTGACGACACTGCAAAATGAAAAACAAAAGACAACTTTCGGACATTAAGCAGGTCCCATGCAGCCGAACACCTAACGAATGCCCTGGGATTGTTAAAGATCTCAGCGTTATCCAGGAAGTGCAATAGCATGGTTAGGACGAAAAAGTTCATATATGGTACTTACTCCTACTACAGAGAACAGAAACAGCGTCTACAATACTTTTGCTCGGATTTTTAGTCTACGACAGATTGAGGCACGAAGTTTTGAGATTTTACTTCGGGAACCCATTTTTACAATCTGAATTCAGCCTGATAAACGTTCCTGATCGCTGGGAATATACGATGTTCTTGACGAAATCTACAAATATTTAACGCCAAAGTAGAAACAGCGTACATCTTCGGTAATGCAGTTGGAAAGCATAATTTGCAGGACGGCATGGCTGAAATGGGATGGAATATCACTGTAGCTACCCCACAATATTCACATGATGGTCACCAGATCGAAAGCAGTCAATCAAATTGTTTTCGTGACAATCGACGCAAGGCACTCCTTCAGATTCAGATCACGACCTAGTTGGAGTCAAAGTTCGAATGCGGATATTTCAAAGACCACAACAATGGCGAAATACTGAGAGAAGACTTACCTCCAGCAATTTTCCAATCGCATACACTTTAACCAATAAGACTCTTAGAACCTGCATTCAGGGCTAAAGATCAGCAGCATCTATGGCAAGAAGCCATCAGAAAGTCGCAACTGACAAGCTGGGTTTCAATCTGCCATCCGTATAAAACTTCTAGTTTGATGAATCAAAAGCAAGCAAGCTTATGTAGCAAACCAACTTCAATTTGATGTGGCTCTACATCCATGAATAAGAGTGTCTGGGATGCTGAGCGATCAAAGGAGAAGAAGAACAGTGGCTTCCCCGGATAAAATAAAAAGAACGTGAAAAGCAACCGCTCTGAAGTTTAAGCCAAGAGGAATAGTTCAAGCTAACGAGATCGGTACAGCAATCTGCAGAGATGGCCAACAGTCAAAAATCACTGTTTAACGGCGGGGACTGTCCAAACTTTACTACCATGCACAACGAACTACGAGTATTTACCTTCGAAGATGAAGCCAAGATTTCCGCACGAACGTCTTTACTTATAAGTATAAGACGGACAACATGTAGAGCTATTTCAGACAGCAGGAGATTACTCGTACTTGGCACAGAGCATGGAACTCTAATTTCCAATATTTCGACGAACGAAACTATGTCTGATGAATAGAATCTCAGCATCGTTTCCCCAATACACATGAACGGCTTCAGCTTTTGGAGGCATAATTCTCCTTTACCTTGCGCGCAAGATCCTGTCTGCCTAAGACGATTATGGCCCATATATGTACATATTTGTTCGCACCATGTCAGATCTTACAAAAGATTCAAAAATGATTCCAAAAATCAGACAAGTTATACAGAATCAGGTCTAGTTCAGGCGTATCTGCTGGTGCATTTCGTATTAATTGCGATTTGACAGATCGAACGAAGAGCCGCGATGTTTAGATTACTACAAGACCAAACTCCTGATGTGCTTTTCGCTAGCGAAACCAAGCTAACCGATAAACACAAACTGGAATACAATAATTATATCGTTAGAAGAAGAAACCGGCCCAGGTCCAAATGTGGAGGCGGTGTCGCGATCTTCATTAAACAAGGTATAAAATTTCACAAAGTGTACAAGGGAGTATTGCGTAGGTTCCGGGTGTTGGAGGCAGTCGTCATTTACATCCCGCTCCGCAGTGGAAAGCGGTTGTACTTGGCCTCTGTTTATGCACCTGAGACTTCACAATCCACTTTATTTATGACAAAGCTTGACAAGCTTTTTCGACTTCTGAGGCTGGAATCGGGGGAGAATTATTTTGTAATCGGCGGGGATTTCAACGCTAAACACAGAGATTGGGGAAATTATGTGCCAAATACTAGAGGCTACTACTCGATTGGTAGGGTCAGCATGATGTACAGACTCGGTCTTAAAGCGACGGATAACCCGTCGTTTCCCAGAGGCGGGTCTTATTTGGACCTACTGCTGTACGATGAACGTATACGACTGACAGGTACGAATTTACAAACGCTAAACTGTCTGCGCACATTCGTGTACGACAGTGACCATTGCGGTTTTAGCACCGAAATTACAGTTCCCAACGAAATTGCGGAATTGGAGGAGTTTGTCCAAAGATATTCTTACAACTACAGTAAGACTCGATGGACACGCTTCTTCGCAACCATGACAAGAGCACTCGATTCGAACACGCTCCATCCACCGGCCAATAGGAATTTGTCAAACGAGGAGATCGACAATTACCTAAAACAAATGGACGAGACAATTAAACAAACTATGGACGCTACAATACCACGATATCGACATACGACTAACGAAGACCTGTTCCGCAATCCTACTATTGACGCACTGCACCGACAGAAAAGTAGACTTCTGACAAGACTCAAAAACTTGTACAGACAGTTAACTGACAGACAAGACCCGGAGATTAGGACACTGAAGGCGTCGATTAAAAATATTCAAACTTTAATAAAAGAGAATTACAGAATTTCTGTAAGTTTGTATTGGAACAACAGGGTTCGGGCTGTAAACACCAGCAACCCGAATATGTTCCCGCAAATAAATAAACTATTCCGGAGAAAAAATCAAAACGATCTTCAGTGTCTTAAAATAGCGCGGACAACAGACAATGAACGGTTACTGACAATAGCAGGTATTGATCCAAATGAGGCCGCTGATGATGACGACTTCTTTGTGATCGAGGATCCACAGGAGAAGGTTGAGGCCATAGGGGCGACTTTCCAGGAAATATACAAGGCCACTGATACCATTGGCCGTAATTATGACCTGGACAATCGCGTCTTGGTGCACGACTTCTACATTCGAAATGAAATAGAGAACTGGCGATCCGAGGGCTCTGGTTTCACCCGGTTCAGCGACGAAAATATGGCAAATAATGTCATTACCAGAGAGGGTGACCTACCCCCGTTCATTTCGAAGGAAGAGCTTCATGAGATCATCGACACAATCAGGGCTAAGAAATCAGTGGGGACCGATGGCATTCCGAACATCGTGCTTCGACATCTTCCTCTAGAAGCGGTGGACATTTACACCACCCTGTTTAATAATGCAATGAATAATGCACATTATCCAGCGCATTGGAAAACGGCGGTGGTTCAACCTATCGCAAAAAAGGGAAAGGATATATCCAATCCGGCGAATCTCCGTTCGATAAGTCTCCTTCCGAATATCAGTAAGGTGTTTGAAAAAGTAATCAATAGAGCTCTGTCTAGGTGGGTTGAGGACAAACATATAGTTCCGGATAATCAATTCGGTTTTAAGGCGGGACATGATATCTCACATGCCGCGTCTAAACTGGTGTCCGATATCCAATGGAATAAAGGCAAAAACCAATGTACTGGTGCCTGCCTTGTTGACTTGGAGAAGGCCTTCGACACCGGTTAGAGGGTCTTTTCTATAAGCTGACTAGGCTGGGGATCAGTAAACCACTCTTGTACATTCTTTATAATATGCTAACCAACAGACAGTTCATCGTGAAAAATGGTGATGTGACTTCTGTTGGAATATTTCAAATTAAAAATGGTCTTCAGCAAGGCGCGGTCAATTCGCCGATCCTATTCAACATTTATACAAGCGACTTGATAGGTTCACTTCCCCATACTATTGCGTACGCAGACGATTTGATAGCGTACAGAACAGGTCCAAGAATCGAGGTCATTAATACTCTCTTGCAGCGTGACTTCGATAAGATAAGACGATTTTGCGATGACTGGAAGTTGAAAATCAACTTTAGGACGCCGTTGTCTGGAGCCTCTAGGGATACCAGAAAAAATTGGCGAAAGTTCTCGATCATTGGACAACACGGACAGCCTCTTGCCTGTCGAAATATAGTCAGATACCTTGGGATCTGGCTAGATCAGTTTCTGTATTTTGACAAAAATGTAGATGCTGCTCTGGCCAGAGCCAAAGGCGGTTTTGCCCTTACAAAGAGACTGTTTTATAGCAGCCAACTCGATGAGAGGGTAAAGGTAATCTGCTATATGGCCCTTGTCAGGCCCATGCTAGTATTTGGGTGTCCCGTGTGGTTCACTGTACGAGCAAGCTTAATGGAAAAGATTCGGGTGTTTGAGAGGGCTTGCCTTAGGGCTTGCCTTCGCTTGTACAGAACACCAGAGTCGGAGTACAAAAAATTTTATCGTAATGAGGTCCTTTACAATAGGGCGAACCTAATACGAGTGGACAACTTCGTAATTAAGCTGACTCGAAGGCACATTGCAAGAGCAATGGCCTCGACGAATAACCTGATACCTGGGACTTACTACCCTAACTACCTTTACCACGAGAATGTGCTCTGACGGCTTCGTTCCACCGGAAGCATTCCTCTACGTAGATCAGATAGGGTTGATCCAGGATAGATCAGCGGTCCCATTAATCTACCATGTCACTCGGAAAGCTGGGGACAGGCGACTCAACTACGGCAGAGACGTCGCACACGGCAGTGTGGATCATCTCAGGCTCAGTAGGGCGGTGGGGAATCGCGATAAGAGGGATGTCGTTCGGCAGCACCAGCATTTCTGGTGGTTGAATGATGGAGAAGATGTTTCGTCGTCGTCGTTTCCGTCAATTACGGACCAGCCTCATTAATGAGGCAGAGCTGACCAATCTATTTGCTCTGTGAATAGCGATGGCCAGCTTACGTAGGTTTAGGTTAGCATTTAATTGTGTATAATATCTATGTGTGTGTATTGTGTATGTAGGTTAGGTAGACTAAAGTTTATTTTAAGTTAGATATTAAGTTTTATAAAAAAACTAAGTCCATATGCTAAGTTTTTGTTAACAATTTTTTTCTTAGCCTTAAGTATAAAAAATAATTATTCCTAAGTAAAATGTAAATATAGTTGAAAGACATAAATATAAGAATTTAGCGTAGCTTAGAGTGCCTATGTGGGGCCAATAAGTTAATATAAGATTGTTAAGTAATTTTAAGCTAGCATTTAAGCATTTTTGTTAGTATGTAAGAGTTAAGGATTTAGAAAATAGAATGCATTTAAAACTAAAAATGCGATTTGACAGTTGAATATCAACTGCTTCATTGTGACGTAAAAAGTTTTTGACATTAATTGCTTACAATCATGGAATGGGGCGACAGCGATAATCGTATTGTTGTAGTTGGCCTACTTAAATGCAACATGGAAAAAGGCGATATCTTTAGGACGTTGCGACCTCTTGGAATCACTCGCAATTTTGTGTATCGTACTGTGAAGTTGTTTGAGGATACTGGTGGAGTACGAGACCGTCAAAGATCCGGCCGTCCTCGCACTGTGAGAACTCCGAAAGCGATCAAAGCCATGAAGAAACGAATCGACCGAAAACCGCTGAGAAAACAGAAAATCTTGTCGCGGGAAATGCAAATTTCGCAAAATTCCATGTTTCGCATTATCAAAGAAGATTTAGGACTCAGCGCGTACAAGCGACACACTGGACACCTGCTCACGGACGCATTGAAGGAAAAACGCAAGCGAAGATCGAAAGCGTTACTCAACCGGTACGCGAAGAACGCTCACAGACAAATTCTGTTTACTGACGAGAAAATCTTCACCGTAGAAGAATCGTTCAATAAGCAGAACTATCGTGTGTATGCTCGATCATCCAGAGAAGCATCCCAACTCATCCCGAGGGTTCAAAGAGGCCACCATCCCGCGTCTGGCGTTACCAAGCTCCATTTTTGCGAGAAAGGAGTGAAAACATGGCCCAAAGTATATCAATCGACCGTCTTGGAACCCATTGTGAAGTCTCACAACCAATCAATATTCAACAATAAGACATGAACTTTCCAGCAAGACTCTGCTCCAGCTCACAAAGCAAAGATGACTCAACTGTGGCTCAAAAACAACTTTCCGGACTTCATATCAACGGATGATTGGCCAGCTGGTAGTCCAGACCTCAACCCGTTGGATTATAAGTTTTTGTCCATATTAGAGGGCATAGCGTGCTCTACTCGACACTCAAATATTGAGTCGTTGAAGCGAGCCCTTGTCCATGCAGTGGACAATTTTCCCATGCATGAAGTGAGTCTAGCAATCGATGAGTGGCCACATCGCCTTAAGTCGTGCTGGCAGACAAATGGAAGACATTTCAAATAAGTAAAAACAAAAAAAAAATTGTTTAAATATTAATTCGTTTTCTGTGTAACAGTATTTATGTCCCTACTAGGTATATGAAGGTCAAAACCAATCTCACCAATCCTCAGACAAGTGTATCTTTAAATTTATCAGCTCCTACACCCTTATGCGAGCATTAGTCGAACACTCATGAAGATACTACTCAGCGGTGTCATCAGCGTTGGAAGATGTTATATCACTTATATACAGCACACTTAAGTGCTTAGCATAAGCGTAGTGTCCCGTCATACTGACCTCGTATAGACGTTCTTAAAAACTTTCCACTGAGCATGTGAACAAATATATTGGCTCACATACATCGGCGACTTTAATGCATGGGCAACGGTGTGGGGTAGCAGACTTACAAACGCCAGAGGCCATAGTCTGCTAGAAAGTTTTGCAACTCTTAACATAGATATTGCAAACCAAGGTCGTGCAAACACATATCGTCAGGCAGGAACGGGCTCGATTATTGACATTACGTTCGTTAGCAACTCCCTCTTGCGAAATATAAAATGACGAGTCAGCGAAGAATACACGCACAGTGACCACCAAGCAATAATTTTTGAGACGAAAGAGAAGAGTACTGTGCAACGCGCTAAACGAACGGGCCCAAGATATAAGGACACACACTTCGACCAGGACGCGGTCGAAGAAATGATAAATACCGGAAACATAATTCAAAGCGGAACAGCTGAAGCCTGTATACAACAACTCGTCCGCATTCTCACTACTGCGTGCGATGCATCAATGCCCAGAAGAACGGGTATTAGAGGAGGAACACCATGCTACTGGTGGAATGAGGAAATAAAAAAGCTTAGAGCAAAGTGCTTAAAAGCCCGACGCAAAGTCCAAAGACCTAGGGGAAGAGATCGTTTTGAAGAACACCTTATTGGTTTTAAAATAGCAAGACGCGACCTTTGTGAAGAAGCCGACATAAGCCCTTGGGGTACAGCATACAGGATCGTCATGACTAAGATAAAGGGCAGCAGGTCGCCGCAAATAACATGTCCAGCAATCCTAAGCTCCATAGTAGAACACCTTTTCCCCCGAAGTACATCTACTGTGTACCATATCATTAGGGAGACCAACACGGAGGACATCCCAATAGTCATAGCGGATGAACTCATAAACGGAAGATAGGCCTAGTCCTGCTTCCAAAGGGAAACAAGCCACCCGGGGAACCGTCCTCGTATCGCCCAATATGCCTTCTAGACACAATGGGAAAAATACTGGAACGGATAATATATGCTAGACTGCTCGCGGTAGCAGAAGAGAGAGGAGCACTATCAGACTTTCAGTTTGGGTTCAGAAAATCGCGGTCTACTGTTCAAGCCGTACAAACTCTGGTCGACATTGCGGCCGAAGCGATACAAGGAGAAAGATGGCGGTATGGTACAAAAAAATACTGTGTAGTGGTGACTTTGGACATCAAAAATGCCTTTAACTCAGCACACTGGGCGTTCATCAGAAAATCACTAGCCAGTATGAATACGCCATATTACTTGCTGAGGATAGTAGAAAACTACTTTACCAACAGAAAACTGAGGTATGAAACTGATGAAGGGTTGAAATACTACAGCGTTTCACCTGGGGTTCCACAAGGATCAGTACTCGGTCCACTCCTATGGAACATTATGTATGACGGAGTGCTAAGGCTTATGTTGCCGAGAGGAGTTCAAGTAATCGGATTTGCAGACGACATTGCCCTCGTTACGGTGGCAAAAGAAATAAAAGAGATAGAGTCAGCCACAAATGTAGCCATTATTCGCGTGAAAGACTGGCTAGTATCCGCCGGTCTAGAATTAGCGGACCATAAAACGGTGGACCTGGATATGCTAGTAGGATTCTCCTATCTAGAGTAGTCAGCTCATTCCTCTTATACGCTGCTCCGGTCTGACCGGGGGCATTCGCCATAAAAGCAAACAAGAGAAAACTTTTGTCTGCATACAGGCTCAATCTCGGATGAAGCAGTCTTCGTGATAGCAGGAATGGTTCCGATCGACATTCTCGCGGACGAGATGTTGAGAATTTATAATAGAAGAACCCCTGGGCGACAAGATGCAGGTGAAATTGCAAAAATAAAAGGAGAAGAGCGAGCGGCTTCAGTAACCCTCTGGCAAGCCAGGTGGGATAATAGTACAAAAGGCAGATGGACCTACAAGGTAACAACTACCACCTTACGCAGTTCCTATCTGGTCACGGCGGCTATCGCAAATACTTGCACCGATTCGGACACAATAGCTCCCCTTTGTGCCCAGAATGCTCAAACGAGGAGGAAGATACGGAGCACGCCATATTTCATTGCCGGCGATTTTCGCAGTGGAGAATTAATCTGCCTAGTCCTAGAAAATTGAATGGAAATCGGCACATTTGTAATAATTGTACAAAACGAGCTAAGAAGAATAGAAAAAATTAGAAGAGCTAAAGAAGCAAATACAAGAAGAACAGCATGATCTGCTAACCAGCCCCGCGAAGTAATACCTAACGGCAGTTCCGCGGGGAGAGTGGTTGAAGGACGTAGTGGTGTGGATTAGTACGTAGGCGCACTCGTGGCATCGAATATTCGGGTGTTGCGAATCGTGCATGTTGGTGGCACGGGCTACCGCATCTTTAGAAGATTACCACATCCATTGGCGCAACTAAAAAAAAAACCACATACATTGGAAAGCAGCATTGGAAAATTCCGGCAGATCTTCTCAAAGCAAACTTCATGACATCTGCTTCGCAACGAAGTAATGAAAATCCTCTTGATCCCTTTGAGATGATACGAAGGAACGAAAACGATAGCAGCCTATATTTTTGCTACGTGTGCAATGAAGAAGTTCTATAAGCCGTGGTATAGAATGGGAATCGACACCCCAGAGTGCGGTGGCTAATAACGAAATGCCAGGCTTTTTTCCTAATAATAGCGACGTTCCACGGGGTTCCCCTTTAGGACCAATTCTTTTTACTTTGTATGTGAACAAGCTTCCCGCCCAAATTAAACATAGTTGTGCACACATGTTTGCCTCATATGATAACTATTGCTTCAAAGCTTGTGAATGAAGACCTATGTATGTGCTATGGGACCCAAAGAAGCCTCAGTGAATTTAGCTTTCCGACTACGTTCAGTAAAGTTTTGCATCCTGGAACTAGCTTGAAAGTCGTGAGAGGCTTAAGCAAGCCTTTAAGCACAGCTTGGCAGTCGCTACAGATGCAAATGTTTGGCTCCCTCCACCAAATCTTCACAATATAGTTCATAGTCCTAAGGATTGCGTATATCTCCGTTTGGAAGACAGATGTCTCTTGTGTTTTACGTAGGTACCTGCCGTGAGGGCTTAAGCCTACGGTGCGTCTTCGCACAAGATATCAAAATAATGCGTTGATAAGCGCCCTTCGGGTAGTACAAGTACTACCACCAGTACCAGATTCGAAGTCGTGTGTAAGGCACGAACTTCCCCTTTGGTGAAGGGTCGAGGCCTATCTAATACCTCAGCCCTTCTGTGGGTCATGGCACCCGGTTGCAATGCAACTCCACATCGAGCAGACCAATTGGTTCCATAGCAATCCCATGGTTTAGCACAGGTCGTAGTAAACTACACACATGCTAAGCCATGAGATGTCCAAGATCCATTCGGTCCATTCTCCCCGCGATTTTGGGTTTAAGCCTACAGCCACCACGATACTCCCACAAGGGGGCCAACTCCTAGGTCAGGCCGGAACCATAGTTCCGGGGGATCCTGACCTCCCGTGGTACCAGAATATAGCTTCCGGTCGAGCTTCGCAAATCTACAAACTTCCCGCTAGCTGCATACTGCGCCTTCTATTGAATACATCTTTTACAAAACTACGGGTTCTTTCAAACCGTACGGTATCAGTGATAATTCCACTGACATCGTAGGTCTCACCATTAAAGGTGATGCCCATAGCCTGCAAGTTCCTTATGTCAGCGTAATTGGGACACTCACATAGGACATGAAGCCAGTCCTCATAGGTAGCCCCACATGAGCAGCTCGCAACCTCGCTAAGCCCCCTCTTATGCAAGAATGCATTGAGAGAGCCATGCCCGGTCAACAAAAAGCCCAGGCTGAGGTTAAAATTCCGTTCAAGAGAAATTCTCATGGTTAGCACATCCCTTAGGAAGCCATAAGTAACCCTGCCATTTTTGCTAGCATCCCATCTAGATTGCCATCTAGATAGAACACATGCGTGTAGCAAGGTTTTACGCTGCTTCAGGGATAGGCCATCCACTTCTTCCGGGGAAACCCAATCGCGCTCATTTAGAGGGAGACATTTTCTGATCTTGAAAGCAATACCACGACGTATCACTTCCAGATCCAGAGGTGGCACCCCCAGCAAGACCTGCATTGCCTCTGTGGAGACAGTGTGGCACACCGGTAAACAGCCAAGCAAGGCGACTCTTTGACAAGCCAGGATCCGCTTTCGACCATCAACAGTCATAACTCTGTCGTACCATACCGATGCTCCATATGTTGCACAGGCAACAAAAAGGCCATCGTATATGATACGAACAGAACGCCTGCTGAGTCCCCAGTCGGATCGCAAAATGCGCCTTACCTGGCCTATGGCACTCAGCATACGTAGTCTAGTACGAACCAGGTGAGGCATGAAGTTCATACACTCACCCATCGTTATGCCCAGATATGTGACCTCAGTCACACATCTAATGCCAACGCCGTTCAAATGTATCTTAGGAGCCCGACGTCTTACATTCAACTTGCCCTTGAGCTTCATTAAGACGGTCTTATCCGGTGATACACTTACTCCTACGCTTTCTCCCCATTCAGCAACGACTGCTAGAGCTCTTTCTCCTATTGCCTCGATTCGGCCCTAGACTGGCCTTCAAGGATGAGGAGCAGGTCATCTGCATAGGCGCAGCACCCACAGAGCTCGTTTAGCCGCCGCAAGAGTGGATCCATCATCAGGTTCCAAATGAATGGACCACAGATGGACCCTTGGGGGCACCGTTTGGAAGACAGATGAAAGTGAAAAATCTAAGTTGTCACCTTCCAGAAAGACACTAATGTCGCATCCTAAATCGATTTTGATGCCATCCGCTAAGAGCCGGCTATAATCTTGTCCTGGTTCTGGTTCTGGCCGAAACCGTTCCTGGTCATAAGGAAAGCCAATTTCATATTTTTGTTGCAAGAGGATTAATGATGTCATTACATCAGACAGCATGTCCATTAGCCCAGAGACAAAAGACATGTGGTGCGCGAGGTCATAAAAACTCTAGTCTAGCGCATGTTGTACCAAAGGCTTCATACGCTGATTGCATTGGTACCATTGACAGGACACACCGCCTGTCACTGGTGAGTTTGCAAGTATTGATACAGAAGCAGAAAAAGTGGGGTTAGCTGTTAATGAAGGCTAAGCTAAGTAATGTTGTCAACCAGAGAGGATACACAATATCAGCGAATCGAACAGATTGTGGCAGTAGATAACTATAACTCGGAGATAGAAGGGGGTTTTGTTACAAAGCTTCGGTCGTCCTAAACTGAATGTTTCTTTCAATGACCTTCCCTATTGCGTATGAACCATTTAAGGAGCTCTTGAGAATATAGAACATTTGAGTTTCGAAATGCCTCATTAAAGCCATCAAGCGTACTCATTCAAGGGTTTGACTAGAGTACCAATGACGACAATAATTCTTTGATTAGATTGGGGTGGTAGTCACCGTGTCTATAAGGACACATTCCTGGTGAGCATTGTTGCCAGAATATTGTGGAAGAATGAGTGCATACATTCGGCACGAAATCAATCTCTGGACATCTATTCCCGTAAGTCCTCTGATGCAATTGAAGTAAGAATAGTCTCGAAACCTACATATTGTAGTAGGTGGTGGTCCCTTCCTTGTCTCTAAATTTTCTTGGACACCCGTCCTTCTGGTGTGTCATGCTACTGCTAAAATGCATCTTTTACGAAGCGTTTCCCTTGATCAGACGTGTCTTCCAGGCGTATTACTGCTGCCTTGATTACCAGGAATATTTGTCGAGTTTCAAAGGAACGCAGGTGGTGCATTGTAGTTTTTTTTCGTGAAGGTGCTATGTTAATTCTACGAGTAGTATGCTCGTCGTTAGAGGCAAGTGGCTAAATATTTTTCAGACAGGTATGGTTGCTTGCGGTGCCCAGAGTCATCAAGAGAGCCACCAGACTACCGTTGGGTTAAGTACCCATCCACAGTGTAGGTACATACATATAAACCATTACGCCGTTTAGCAAGTGCCTCTATTTTCTGCATACTGCTATGCCAATGGATTTCCTAAACATTTTGAAGTTCTCTAGTCCGATGTAAGCTGACGAAATTTCCGTAGACTGAGTGGATCAGTAGATTTTTAGTAAATCCGAGCAGGGGTACTGAACGTAGATGATGGAGTTGGAGTCCGATTTTTGGCTCTAATTTTATAACAGTTTTATCATAGCAAACCCAGAGCATTTGCATTTTTTAATAACATAAACAGCACCTCACACCGAGGCTGATGTCCGTCTTAATCTTACGCCGGCAAAACTGGACATCTCACTTCTCTAAGCCAATTTCTACTTATCATTTTGTGATAAACCTCATGCCACTATACTCTAAGCAAAAATTTACAAATTACCCTAAGATGGGTCACAATGATTACCTCCAAACGTTTCCCCAACACAGATCCGTACCCTGCCATTTGAAATAGGTTAAATAACGTCTCATCTAACACTCCATTCAATTACGACCATACCAGCCCCATTAGAACGAAAGACGTTTTAAGCCATTCAACCTCAAACAAAGTAATTATCCCAAATGCCTTTCGGCAACTTTATCCCAAAACACCCTTCCCGCCTGTTTGAATTATTTTTTGGGCAATAGGGACAAAATTACAGGAAATATCCGTGCAGTCACACGTGAACCACACTTTAAACATGGGTTACCAGAAAAATAAAAAATAAATAAAAAAAATAAAACTAAAACAAGAAAAACACGCGCGCGACAAGTAACATGCATGCATGCTGCACGAAACAACCCAATCAACACGATCCCAAAATTTAATGTTCGAAAATTAAGGTCATTAGCACACTCTTACCCTCTTCCATACCTGCAGCTGGAATCTTCAAGTCCAATTACTTGTATTTGCTGTCACCTTTAGCGTCAAAAGCGGCTCGCTTGTCATGCCAATCAGCTCAACCAAATCGCGACATCTACATACATCAATTCTGCATCAACTTAACCTCAACTGTCAAGCTAATTAAAAGTGAATTTCACTTTCGTCATATAATCCAGAACGACCAAGCATTTGACAGACGTCAAAACATCGCAACTGTCATGTCGGTTGTAAATGAATTTACATCAAATGTCAAATGTATCTCAGCCAATGAGACTGCTTCCGATCAGCTTTCATCAAACACAGAACACTACTTGCGTGCGTCGTTTGTATTCGGCAGTTAACTTTGTTGCTTTCAATTCGGACTGTTTGTTTCGTTCTCTGTTAGGAATTGATAGAGTCAATGAACAATGTTGCACGATCTTAATTGCACTTATAATCGTGCAGGATTACCCAGAGTGCTCCAAAGTAATAGGGCCAATAACCCTTTTCGAAGCGACCAACCCGACGGTGCGGGCAATGGCTCATTGCTCGAAAATCGCTTAATTTAAATTAATGGCGACATTTGTCCACCGGTTTATGACAAACGATGTGAGTACGCGTTTTCAGATGCAACAGTCAACGCGAAAGTGGGCGTTGAGCCTCGACAATTGCGCGTGCGACCGACGAGACAGCAACGCGCACTGTGTTCCTACACGTATTCGTAAGTGCATTGTTTGAAATCAATAAATATCAATTCGAGCTGTCAGATTTGTTTTCGCATGTAAGTTGTGTGTGACAGTTCGCTGTTGTTGTCCTTGGGGCACTTTGGTATGTTTGTTTAAAAAATTATTTATGAGACACGAAATCGAATGGAAATATGACAGATGGGCGACAGTTAAGGGATGAACGACTTGAGAGTAATGTGGTTTTGATGAGATGCAAGTGGACGGAGGTTCCAATTGGAATCAGGAGACGGCTTTCTTTCTTATTGGGCTAAAGGAAAGTTAAGTGCACGTAATTTATTGGTACGGCGGACGAAAGATGGCACTGTTTAAGTGAAGTGATCGAGGAGAATTCGGTAAACCACTTGTGGATGCAGATACAGTGCAAAGCGGCTGTCAGTAAGATTCTAGGGTAGGAAGAGCAAAAGCAAGCCTCATAAGATCAAAAACATTGCGCGATGCTGTGAATATCCTCTAAGTCCAGTCTCTCAACCAGCTGGATAAATATGAGTCCAGATTATGCCAATCCAGCAATACGAAATACAGTATGGAAGAACTTCTTATGGTTGAATCTTTATAGTGATCAGAGTCAAGGTTCCAGAATACAGTGAGGAAGATCACCATCATATAGCCAGCGGTTTTGTCGATTCCTATAACCCCAATCACCTAGTGGCTAAATGGAGTTGCCAAAAGACTAAACAGGTCCCATTTGATAAGCAAAGAACGTCGAACTACAATAGATACACCACGTTGCAATTAGTAACAAAGACGAGACACGAGAGCACACGGTTATTAGCAGACATCCGGACACCTGACGACCAGCGTCCTTCACTCAAATTTCTGCTTCTTTTTTTTTATAATTTGCGCGCCCTCAAGGGATTAAGTACCCTTAAAATGTTTGCACACAACGCGGGCGAAGGAAAATCAGGGAGGTTGGAAAGAGAGGTACCGGTGAACGTTGGTTTTAAATGTATGAAGATTATAATGATTAGGAAATAAAGACCTAGGCAGGGCATTCCATAAGTGAGTTGTACGACTTAGGAACGAATCACGATATTTTAGAGTACGTCTGAAAGTAAGCTTGAGGGCATACTGATGAGCATTCATAGCGAGACGGGTGTTACGGTTGAAAGTTTGAATGGGCGGAATGCTACTTGCGATTCCTATGGAGCACTGGCGCTAAACCAAAGTGAGACAGGAGACAATACGTCCCTGACCAGATGTGGGCATTGTAAGATTGCCTTACACTTGTGGACGCTAACTACTGCGTCGATCGTCCAGGTAGAAATTGAAAGCTCTTCGAACTGGAGCGTTGATATTCATTCGCTTTACGATTTCTAGTCATATTTGGCGATTGATGAACACTTTTCTGACCAGGTCGATGTTATTGTATAGTCCCTAGAGTTTGCTGCTACATCTACCCAGAAAAAAATGTATCAACACAAACGGGACCAAGACGCAATTCAAGAATCTTGCGTTTAAAACGGCCAACATCTCCATCCGTCAATACTTCTTCGCCATAGAAAGGGTCTCCTTAGAGCCGCTTGAAAACTCCTCGTTTGATTTCTGACGAAGTGTCATTTTCAGAGCTAATTGCGGGACCGACGTACTCATATTCCCTTACTACCTTAAAGCTGTCTACTCTGACGTTCAGTCCGATTCAGCGAACTTGTGCGTCTTCAATTTTTCCACTTCAATGACACCTCGCAGCGTTCTGACAGCGACGCTAATGGTCAATCACATCGGCGTATGCAGGCATTGCACTTTTAGAAAGTTGTGCCTCTGGTGTTGGGGTTTCTAGTTGCACACAATTTGCTCAGGTATGGCGCTGAAAAAGTCGCATGATAGCACACCACCTTTTTGATATTAAATGTCTTGACTAGATCCATTTCGACCTTTACAGAGCACCGAGCAAACTTCATTGTGATCCCTCATAATGCGACGAGCTCAACGGAAATGCCAAACCTAGACATGGCGCTGTAAAGTTCGTCTCATATGAAGCTTTGAAGTTCATATCGAAGCCTTGAAGTGTGTATCGATCTAGACGTCTTGGGCTCTATCTAGGAATTCCCTTCGTGTGAATATTTGTGTGACTTGTGGACTTAACCGGGCACAAAAAAAAAACGCAATAATAAGAGTCATTCACTTCAAGCCATTTCAGGCATTTACACATTACGGACGACAAGATCTTGAGAGCAATGTTAAGAAGGCTGATACCTCTATAGTTGACGTAGTTACAAAAATTTCTTTTTTGGGAATCGGCAAAACCAATCTTCTTTTGTCCATACCTTGGAAATGAGTTGGTGTATGCTCTCTTATAAGTCATATCCTGCTACATTAATGACTCAGGCCGTTCACTCAGGCAGCCTTGCACCGCTGAAATGTCAATACCTTTACTTCATTTCGCTCGGATTGGAGTTGTGGTTTTCAGCACCCGAGCTCAATGGTTCCTTCTGCCAGTAGCAGAGTTTGGGGTTTCGTCGCTGTTTAAGTGTTTGTGCAAGTGGCATTTCCATTTAATCTCCTTCCTTATCTCTTCAACTTTTTAGGGTCTGGTTAGCTTGACACGTTTCCTTAACTTTTATTCAAATTTCCGAATTTTGTTCTTGGCGAAGTACATCTACATACAGTCCTACCTCGTGCAAGTCGGTATTTTTCCTTCCAAATCTCTTTCTTCTAGAAGTACGTGAACGCTTCCAAGATGAACGCGAAAAACGGATACCATCGGGACTGGCGCAGCGTTGACAATAACGCCTATAAAAAACCCCTGGTGGTCTGCCCGATCAGCTTTCCAGACAATAACGCACTGCTCTGGATGGTAATAATACGCGAAGAAACCGAGCGTTCGATACGGTCGGCGGTGGCAAGAGTGGCAGTCTAGCTGCGGGGTCACGGCTTCAAGCTGGCGTCCCAAAAAACGAAGATGTTTGCCCTCACCAGGTAGCGATGATTACGTATGAAGCTCTTGGGTCGGCGATGTACGCTAGTCCTGTAATTCGTTACCTCGGAGTGTAAGTCGACTCTCGTCTCACCTTTGGGAAACACATCGCTGATAAATAATGCATCATGCTGGCGTTGTCTCGGTTGGTGCCCAATGTTGCGGGCTCGCGTTGGTGACCCTTCCCTGTCAACGCATATATATGCCCACCATATAGCGATGAAAGCATCACCCAGATGCGACTAATGCCCTGCGGTGCATGCATAAGATGACATAAGCGACAACAGCTCTTAGAGGTCCGACTGAACCCCGTACGTCTGAAAACATAATTCCCGCGATGTTAAGTTATGAGGACGCATGCCGATAATGAAGGAAATGAAAAGTAAGGAACAAGTTCTGTGTGACTTGTCTCCTCTTAGGTATGAATTGAAATGGTGTCAAGCTGCGCCGGCTCACTTGAGATATCAGGCAATGCACCGAGCAAGAATGACGCTCGCAAAATTAATAGCCAAAGTGGGAGCTCTGTCAGATCTCTGGAAGCAGAGCAAATTGAGTTGTCAGCGAACATTTAAGACCAATGTACATCGGAACGAGTATCTCTCTTTCCTTCCTCCCTAATTTTCCTTCGCCCGCGAGGTGTACAAACATTTTAAGGGTACGTTTTAACCCCTTGACCCGGCCTTGATTATAAAAAAAAGCAGGGTGAAATAGCAGGTTTAAGAACAAACTGACTCAAGAATGCCTGAGTAGATGCCCACCGATAAGAAGATATGATACCTTTCGACGTGCCTGCGGTGAGTGTGTGAGACGAGCTTGCTTGTCACTGTCGCGGCATTTTAAGAACCCGAACGGTGAGTTCGCCTTGAAGTAATGTCAACGCGGTTCTAGAATGGATCAAAGCCACGCGGCAAAATAGAGTTCTTAGTGGATATCATTCAAGCTCTATTCCATGAGTCTCACGCTACGGTGTTATGTTGCAAGTTGAGGAGGATGTGTCAGTTAGACCCTCAAATTTGCTTCAAATTAACTTCATCCTGTAGTTTCTCATCTGACACGATTTAACCTCATCAATTCCGTTACGTTCGGCAATTAATTTATGACCATCTGATTAGATTTGATGTTGAACTGATTTTTATCGATGAACATCAAACAACCCGAAACCAAGACAGTAGCCTCCGGCCTAGACCAAACTAAGGTCATCTCAAACACAGCAGGCCATACGCAGATTAGAGAATTAGACCGGACTCCACCAACAATCTTCAAATTGGCATCTAGTTGCTTCACGTATAAAGTTGCTAATGA
Organism: Volucella zonaria; assembly: GCA_963966105.1. Lineage (NCBI taxonomy): Eukaryota > Metazoa > Arthropoda > Insecta > Diptera > Syrphidae > Volucella > Volucella zonaria. The sequence goes on along the minus strand of OZ014533.1, from coordinate 6,361,871 downwards.
CAGCTTGAGAGGCACGTCCGTTTGTCTCTAAAATAAAAGAAACAAAAATCGTGCATCCCGTCAAAGAGTGAATAATAACTGTCCAATCGATACCCCTACCACGATCTATCTGTGTATATTTGAGATACTAATTACTAAAATCGTGTACCAATTCAGTTTCCAACTCTGAAGGTGGATCCGCCGCATAGTCATCTCGGGCACGACAAGTGTTATTTTATTGTCAATTATGTCCGTCCATGGCGGTGCCAGAGTTTGTAGCGGCATAGTTTCCAGTACTCAGTGCAACTGGGTCTAGTCGGAGGGTAGAGTAGAAGCGTGCATCTGCTAAAAATGGAGCACCAACCCCGGAGGGGACACTATCTAGCCACATGGTTGCTCCTATTCCTAATTTATGGGTGTGCTAATTAGTTAAATGTTTTTTTTTTCTCTGTTGTTGTTGTTGTTTTGGTTTTGTTTTTATACGCATGCATCGTCTAAGAGTGGTGATGTTGATGTTTGTTGTTGTTGTCCCATGTTGATGTGGATATTGGTGCAACAAAAGTCATGGAGACAGCCGGAGACAAACACCATGCCTATTGTCAGAGATAATTAGAAGATGTTGACTAATTGTCTGATGGATTTTCAGCTGATGTGGACGTTCGTATGAACGTACGACTCTTGACTAGCTTCGGAAAAGGGGCGGCACAATGCCAAATTTTACGTCAAATGATTTGGTCTGTTGACAGCGCAGACGGTTTGTTTGTCTTTTGCATTTCATGGAGGGCGACGATGTTGTTGTTGTTTTTTTTTTTTTCCCCCAATTTTATTGACGGCAGGAGCAAGGGTGCGACTGGGTGGGCAAATTGTTTAGAATAAAAAGTCATATAAGATAGTAAGACTGTCGTTTTAATTTTTAATGTGCCAACGATCTCGGCAGATCCTTATTTGGTTCCCACGAGTAAAAACTCTAGACATCGCTGGAGTATGTACAAGCTGTTCTGCATTGTTTGTCACAGATCGACAAAAACTTGTCAGAACGGATCCACTTGCTAAGCCAAACCCTTGGGCTGAGCACAAAGAAAGGCCAAGCCGCCTTATACTCCTGAAAGCATCAGCCGAAGCAGCAATTTCAGTCACATGAATGCAGGACTTGGGCGTTATTTGTTATACCATACTTTCGGACGCATATTGGTTCCATAATTAGCAAAGCTTACTCTGCATTCGGTTTTGTTCAACAATGGTCCAAAGAATTCTCGCACCTTTAGGTCACATCACCTTTCGTAGGCCACTTCTCTAGTCCCCCTACGCACATTCGTACGATACGCAATTGGTCGGTTACATTTCTACCGTACGTATTACTTGTGTCCTAGTTTAAACCGAAGAGCAACTCTTAAAAACGCGTCCAGCACCCTACAAATTGCCACTAAAATGGAGCATACAATGTACAGGTACTTCCTCCTCTAAACCTCCTCTAAACCACTGGTGACGTGGCAATCCATTTCTTCCGACACTTTGATTTATTAATTAAATCGCCAGATACCGTTCTGATGACTTCTCTAACCACTACAACCACTTCTGGCATTTTCTCCAGTTACATCACCATAGCAGCGAACCTATTAACAAACTTGTTCGCTCAATTGCCCTGCAGTTAGCCAAAAAGGTAATTTCCAAAGTCCATTGGGGGGTATCTGCGGCACTCTTGTAATCCTCCAGCGATTACATGAACTTTCACTCATCGAGAAGTCTTTTGGCAGCTGCATGGGGGGTGTCTTCTTCATCTTTCTCATCCGAAAAGCTAAAAACGGTCAAGAAGCCACAATCGACGCAAGGTAAGAAGCACCATTTGCCCGATAAACACCACATGGGGGCCGAGTTTTTTTTTTCGAATTTTTTTTTGTAAATAAACTCAAACCGGAGCATCTCCAACAGACGACGGTTGTAAATCATACCCCGACCAACCAACGTCCCCATCGTCGTCGTCGTCGTCGTCGTCGTCGTCGTCGTCGTCGTCATCGTCGCCATAAATGTGCAACTGAGTACAGGGAGTCATGGTAGAGCTCGAAAGATCCACCAGCGGAACCACCAAGTAAAGTCATTTATCTTCACCGGGAAGACAACAAATGTAAACATGCTGTGAGTAATCTCATCGACTAGCCTGACGTTGGTGGCTGAAATGGCATTGCCACGAGCAACAACAACAACGATGATGATGATGACGATGACGATGAGGATGAGGATGACGACGTGGGGTGGTTACCAAATGGGTACCATAAGATTGCTTAGAAGCTAACCATGAACGCAACAAGTGTAGGTGCATGTTCTTGCTTAATGAACTTTTTGACGCAATGAGCTATTGTTATTGTTTTCGTTAGTGTTGGCTGCCCACTAACTGTGGGAGATCTTCTATTCCTTTTCGTTTAAAGCACTCAGAAGGAAAGACTCCTCCGGCTTGAGGATGATGAAGGAAGTGCTTAAGGATAATATTTCGTGTGGACTTTAGTTATGAGGTTTTAAGATTTGATGGCTTTAATGTGAGAAATTCATTAGACCACGTGACGTTGTGTGAACTTGACAGGGAGGCTTGTGAATTGGGCTCCAGTGATGCTTAGGGCCGGTTGCATACTAAGACAAACCCCTGCAAACCCGTGCCAAAAATGTCAGTGAAAAATTCTGATCTCTATCAGGAGCACAACATCTGCTCCTCATGGTAAAGATACATAGTAAGCTCGCAATATAATATTTTTATAATTTTTTTCCGAAGATGAACACTGATTATTGGACCGCATGAAGGACTTCCTCAAGTATACCATTCAATATCATTGAATTTCTTAGAGATTCCCAGAAATCAAATCTCTAATTCAACGCCATTAACTGACAATTCCAAAGCGTACTCCCTAACATAGTAACGACATCCACCACTTTCGTCTCGTCACGACGTAAACATCTTCCAATGACTTCTGCGAACTCATCAACTTGTCTTTATGCTCCAATTCCACTAAAAAGAAATTGTCTCAATTCATTGACGTGACAAACGATTCCCCAACAAGATAACATTCATGACCATTCACACTTCGTGATCTCCAAGGCAATGATCTACTGGAATTCGCGCTAAGAACTGCTTCCATACATCCCTTCATCTAAGAATTCTTCTCTCTAATCAACATTCATCCCTCATCGCACATCCGAATTTGACATCACCGTCGTCTAGTAACTTCACACAACAAAAACAATGATTCAAACGGTCACATCCAGACTAAATCAAAAAAAAAAAAAAAAAAAAAATAGAAATCAATTACTCTCCTACGATTCCTGAGAAATAAGGTCACCAAACGTTCGTTATCCAGAACTGTGTTAAAGTACTCGTATCTGTGTACGATTACGCAACGCATAGGCATCTCAACTCTCGTCATCTAGATCATCATCGTTGTCATCCTAGAGCTAGCTATGCTATATGGTATACATCTCAGACAATGGGTCAATTTATCGTAGTACCACCACAGCATACCCCGAATGTGTGCAATAGAAGCAACCACAACAATGCGCTCCTTTCCTCCGCCCTGACAACAGCATTGTCAATCTTGATACTCAGCCCGAAGATAACGCTGGAGATGGAAATAGAGATGGAGGATGGAGGCTGGAGAATGGAGGATGTGTCCCAGAATAGAAACCACTAACCATCAGCCAGAGTAACCATCAACCATCTACCATCGGCCAAGCCACTAAGATTAATTGATATAGACGCTTCAAAATGGAAATGGATTCCTCGACAATTAGACGAAGCCACACAATAAAAGAAGACGAACAACTGTAACAAAAGAAAACAATGCCAGGACAATAATTCACCAGGATAAGGCACAACCATCCGCCATTCCAGTGTCCTTATTCATCTCGGAATGGAACAGCTCTTAGGCTTACAATAAGATGAACGTGCCATGCATTACGATGACGATTCAGCACGCATTCCAACTATCTTTCAATCGAAATATGGAGTGAGTTCTATTCCATCTCAGCGCAACAATGGGAAATAGTTTGCTTCCTAAACTCACCTCAAAGGTACGACTAGATAACAGGTAAACAACACACACATGACGAGAACGACATGGAACAAATCACGTACCACCAACTGAGAGAAAGAGTGTCTATATCCGAGCAACACTGGAATGATGTGTCAACGAAGTAAGTCGTATCTTTGCCCTCTTCTCGTTCTCTACTCGTACTTCGTTTTATTTATTAACATCTCTGACGCGCACCTTCATTGTCAGTACGTGAGAGAAATTGACAGAGTTGGCCAAATTATTTATGACTTTATCTCTCCCTCCCTCTCTCCCCCCCCCACCGCCATCTCTTTTGGTTTCATCTGGAAAAAAGTCACAAAGATTCGGAGATAGATGATGCTGGGATGTGATGGAATTTGAAAGCACTAGCTGCTTGCTGGATGTAATACGATTTTACTGTCTTAGGCCCGCTGGGAACGTGAGAAATTAACTAGGAGTCTGCCAACAAAAGGAAATTCTCGTCCTAGGGGTGTCGTCTTACTGCAATGCCTGTCAAATTAGGTGACATATTCTTAAAGGTAAGACACAAAGTTTTGACTATTTCCAGTGTTTCTTGGTACACTATTGGTGGATTCCCGCATTAATAAACTCCGCTGCTTCGAAGAGGAAGCATAATAGCAAACCTATTAAGCTGCAAACAGCAGAAAAATTCCCACCAGTACATGGAACTCTTCAATTCCTAACCGGACAACACAGTTGAGCAAAGACCTCGCTCTAGGTTGGGTACAGAAGTGGAGGGTGACCTCTACCATCTCAGAGTCTGTAATAGTTAAAGACGGAGAGCTTTCATGGTTGATGCTATCCGAGAATCCTGTGAAATGAAATCTCCGATGAATTTACCGTCCCAGATTCAGAGCCAACTTTTCACAATACGCACTAACCTAAGAGCAGTCGTCTATACCGTTTCGTCTTTTGACGATTAGATCTCTCTGAATGCCCAAACTTCTGTAAGGAGACTACGGGTTTCTGGCGAACTTGAAGTATGTAAGAGGACATATGTACAAAATCTGGAGGTTTCTTTGTATCTACTTATAAGGAGAACTGGCTTTGAACGAATTACAAGCATTTTTACGGGCCACTACACCTACCGGAACAGAACAGAAAATTCCGCTTTGTACATACCACACAGGGATAGCAAACACATCCATCAAGAACAAATGTACCCCATGTGTTTCCCATTGATAGAAGCCTCCAGAATATGAACTCTATTCCCCACCAAACCAATGACTGAATTCCAAACAAACAAAAAACTTACACTGTTTCACTTTAATTACATTTGCAAGTATTCGCTTACCGTGAGATGAATTAAAATTTGGCTCCATACCAATTAACCTGGCATGGTACCTAGCCAGCAATATGTTCCTGCTCCAATGGAAACCGCAACTGACACAAGACTCAGATTCGAATGCATCCCACAACAGCAATTAACTGACTGGCAATACTCGAAAAACATTCATCTACATGATCCAGAGGTCACCTAACCTAACCTAACCACCTGGAGTGTGCTGAATCCCTCAGATGGAAATTTCGTGACATGCTGTGCGCGTTACGTTACCATGCTGTCTGATTGCATTCGCAGCAACTAAATGTCATCCCGTCACAGAATTTAGGTCATTCGCTGCCACTAATTAAGTGGGCGCGAACCTCATCATCATCATTGTGAAAACATTGGAAAAGGCCGTGATAGCATTTTAAGTGCGTACCATGCGTTTGTCACACCAAAGCCGTCAAGGCGTTTTCCCCGAGCTTCATTGACATTTTCCACTTTATTTCGAGATACAAAAAAACAAAAAAAAAAAAAAAAAACAGTGATCTTGGTCGACCTATTAGAAGTGGTTTGCGTTCCAACTAAAGTCACTTAAAAAGGTGTGGATCTTCTCCCGCCCCAAAGCGGAGGCTAGGAATGGGAAGCTCATTTTTGAACTAATTTACGGTGCGTCGCGGTCGTTATCATTTTAGTCGTCTCGGTCGTCGTCGTTGGCATACAGGCATACAGGCATAATGGCCACTCAACATATGTCATGGCGCCGTTGTCACACAGTTGACAGCTACCCATCAAGCTCAATGGCTTGGATGGGATGTATGGCACGAGGCTAATTGAATTGTGGAGAGTGTTTGGATGTCGTTTTTGCTTCTTTTTTTTTTCGGTCGTTTCTGAGGGGACGGGATAACGAGAAAAAAGAATTCGGTCATTATCACTGTGAATGCTCATCAGTGGGCTTAATCATTAGCATTGGCATCTTGTCAGCTTGATGAGGGGTGTTTTCGACACGTTTTATGGGTGAAACTGAACAATACTGACGCTGGCATTTGTTTGAAATGTTTTGTCGTTCAGTTTTTTTGATCTTTTAGAAAAAACAGCAATTAGAGTCAAGATTACCAGGGGCGTACAAGCTCTAACAAACGATGTAAGAGAAACTGATGGCTCGTCTATAACTTGACTTGCCGCAGCAACACAAGAATCAGTGGTGGTTCCCTGTAACAGGCTAAATGTCAAATGCGTGCTCGACGAGTAGCACAATATTGGCCTACGCCACAACAGGGCTCACTTTCCTACGAATCAGCTAATAACCTCGGATAATTACGGATTCACGGTTTTCGACCCTGGCAGACGATTAAAGGACAACGACCCTCGGATCTGTATGGGGAATATTCGGACCCTTAACAAACTGCGTGCAGCCGAACAACTAGCAGAGATCCCCGATTGCTACAGAGCAGACATAACCCACATCCAAGAAGTGCAGCAGGATGTATCGGACGAAAAAAAGTATGAAAAACTGTGGAGAGAGTTTCAGTAAACCGACGCTACAAGGACACGGGTCACTATATTTAGTCATATAAGCGAACGCCTGATGATGATCCTCATAAAGGAAAAATTCGCCAACATAAGCCTTGCAAGCGCCTACGTTCCGATAGAGGAGAAAAACGATCTTGCCAAAGACTATTTCTACGACCTCTTTGACAGCACCCACGAGCAATGTCCTCAGTATGACGTGAAAATCGTCTTAGGCTTTGTCCGGAACGGGACGTAATGTGACTATAACCAGCACACGGTTTCCCTAGCTGGATATCTAAAACAGGCTGACTCCTGATAAACAAATGTCAACCAAATTGATCATATTGCGATCGATTCATTCCACTGCTCGAGTGTTTTGGATCACTAAATATTCCGAGTAGCTGACATTCACTCGGACCATTATCCCAAGATGCGGATGCGGAGTTTCGTAACAGCCAAAAGCCACCGTCACTGTCGTCGTAGTCCGTTGCGATCAGCGCCAAATGGCATCACTGCCAAAGAGCAACCGGTGAGGCTACCTCTAATAAAATGGGTTTCAACCTGAGCGAAGAAACCCATAGTTTCATGACGAATGCCGACAGACAAATCTGGAAAAACAACGGACAGAGGAAAGAACGAGATATCCGTGAGCTCTACGACCAGAAGAGAAAGGTAGAACACAGGTCAGAAGAGCACTCGATCGAGGCATTACTGAGGCACAGCCAGAAGAATGAAGTTTGGAAGTTTTACCATAATATAAAACGAACATGCCGAAGCTGTAAGGACCGAACAGAAATCTGCAATCCCGTTCCAGTGGAGAAGGAAACCTCATAATACAACCACAGTCGGTGCTGAGAGGCTGGAACGATTATTTTCGCAGACTGGTAAACGTCGATGATAAACAATATCCCACCGTCAGATGGAATGAGCCATTCAACCTGGACGAAGACAGAAATATCTCAGTCTACTGCACCAACTACAGGGGAATAATTCTCCCAAACACCGCATATAGAATGATCTCTGCCATATTAAGTGAACGGTCAATACCTTTTGATAAATGTATCAGCCCCGTGCAGTGTGGTTTAACATATCTTTGGTCTCCAAATCGATATGCAACACCTTTTCATCGATTTTAATACCGCATAGGACAGCATATATGGAGAAGAACTATACAGAGCCATTTCTAGTTTTGAACTAATTCAAATACGCAAGATGACGATGGAAACGGCACGCTGTTCCGTCAAGGACGACAATGACAAAACCGTCGTCTTCAATGTCAGAGAAGACTTAAACAGGGCATTCCATTTTCATATAACTTTTCAGCATCATTGTTGACAGACTTGAGCAGAACTCGCAAGTCGGAAGCGCCATCTTTCAAAAGTCTGTTCAACTACTCGCATACCTATACGACATTGACGTAATGGGAAGAACACATGGGAGCCTTCAATTGAGTGTTTGCGAAGCAGAAGCGGTAAAGATAGGTTTGGTGGCCAACGAAGGAGAAGCATAGCATGTGCTGCAACAATGGTGGACGAGTGACCTCGATGCTTAGGATAAAATGTCACGAACTTCGAGGTAGTAAGGGACTTCGTCTGCCTCAACTCCGCTACAAACTCTGACAACGACATAAGGGCTGAAATCATGCGAAGCATCACTGTTGCTAATTGCTGTTCCCTTGGGCTTAGAAGGCAATTGAGTAGTAAGCCCGTCTTTCGAGCAATCAAAAATACGTTATACAGGACGCCGATCGTCTCAGTCCAACTTAAAAACTGACGAAACCAAATGAAAATGCTCTTTTGCATCAATGGAGGAAGGAGTAAACGTTTCAATAGCGAACAGTACGTGTTGCATATCACATCCCATCCTTGCCCAAAAAGTTAGGATAACCCGGCTTAGATAGCTAGAATGCATGAACACCAACGCCACAAGCCGAAAAGTTTTCAACTCCATCCCAGAGGGACAACGTGGCAGAGGGCGACCTCATTTTAAGTGGCGCACATAAATGGAATGGGATCTCAACAAACTTCGTGTGCGCAACTGGATGCAGCTGTCAAAAGATCACGTTAGCTGGAGTGGTATCTTAGTTGAGGCCAACCTGGACTGTAGCCCCATTTTAGTAAGTACGTACTCGAGGGTTACGCTTTAACAAAAGATATACTGAGCTCAAGGTGTATTCCACAATCCAGTCCGATTATAAACTACACTGCGCTCCAAAGTAAACAGGACTTTTTAAAAATAAGAACAACAACAAGTTTGTTTTGGCAAAACCGATTTATTTTTTTCAAAATAGTCCTCTTCCGGCTCAATACAGCGATTTGCATGTCGAAGGAGTGCTTTAGATCGTCCGCCGGGATGTCGGTACAAGCTTTTTGCATAGCTTCTACGTCCACAAAACGCTTTCCTTTCATCAGAAAATGAATTTTCCCGAAAAAGTAAAAGTCGCACGGTGCCAAATTAGGCGAGTACGGGAAGTGGTTGACAAATCGCTAAAAAGCGATTTTTAACCAAAAAATCGGCCACAAATGCCGATCTTGTCAACTTTGTTCTGCGCGATATTCTGGCCGAATACGACGAATACGATGCACCAAACTATTCAAAGCACCGAGATAGAATTGTGCATTAACTGCTTGGCCTAGTGGAACGAAGTCTTTATGAAGAATGCACCTGGAACCCCAAAAGCAAATCAACGTTGTATTCACTTTTTTTTTATAATTTGCGCGCGCTCAAGGGATTAACTACCCTTAAAATATTCGTACACAGCGCGGGCGAAGGAAATTTAGGGAGGAAGAAAAGAGAGGTGCCGATGTACATTGTTTTTAAATATTTGTAAGTTATAATGACCAGGAAACACAGAGATCGGTAAGGCATTCCATAAGCGAGTTGTACGGCTTATAAACGAATCACGATATTTTGGAGTACGCCCGAAAATGGGCTTGAGGGTATACTGATGAGCATTCGTAGCGAGACGGGTGTTAGGGTTAAAAGTTTGAATGGGCGGAATGCTAATGGCGATTTCTGCGCAGCACAGTTGGTGGAAATAGCGATAAAGCAAAGTGAGACACGAGACATTACGCCGGAGTTCGAGGGTGTCCATTATTTGAGTGACATTAGTAACACCAATGAGTTTTATCGCACGGTTTTGGATCCTCTCTAGCAGGTGCAGAGATGTTTTGGGCGCACCCGACCCCAAAGGGGGTAAAGTATTTCTTACATTGCTTGAGGAAACATAGACCTTTCGCAGCATTTTTGACGACATCAAATATGTGGTCATTCCAACGTAAGTTGTCACTGACACACATACAGAGAATGGAAAGTTTATCGGTTTCGACGATACAAGTGCCATCCATGGATAATGGCTGGGCGTTTAAATTTCGCTTTAATGACAGCAGACAGCATTGAGTTTTGGAAGCATTAAATTCTACTCGGTTGATAGTTCCGCAATTGGTTATGCTGGTAATATCAGAATTTAATGAGCTTAACATACGCTGTCGTTCCCGTTCTACAGCATAAGAGTAAGGGCGTGAGTCCGGGAACGAATATGAGAAGCAGAGAGTGCTGTAATCAGCAAAAGAATAAATTGGATTAGAAGTAGCAGACAAGAGATCGTTAATGAAGATTAAAAAGAGTGTCGGAGACAGAACGGAGCCCTGGGGCACACCAGCATTTATTTTGTGAATATCAGACCTGAAACCGTCCAGGACAACTTGAATTGAGCGTTCCGAAAGGTAATTTCTAATCCATTGAAGAAGAGAGTCATCGATCGTAAAAGCACGCATTTTCGACAAAAGAGCCTGATGCCAAACTCTGTCAAATGCCTTAGAAATATCAAGTGCAACTATCTTGCTTTCGCCAGATTGATGTACGCTTTGGTTCCACTTTTCGGTGAGACATGCCATCAAATCACCAGTGGACCTGTTGCTACTACCATACGGCCGGTCATTAAGAAGTCTTCGTGTTTCGAGATATTTCATGAGCTGACGGTTTATCAGCGTTTCCATGACCTTGCAAAGAAGGGACGTAAGTGCAATGGGTCTGTAGGAGGAGAGAGGGGAAGATTCGCCTTTTTTAGGGACGGGCTGGTCAAATGCTGTTTTCCATCTGCTCGGAAAGAGTCCTAAAGGGTAGGATTGATGAAAAAGCTTACGCAGTGCTTTTGCCAGCGAGGAAGAACACCTCTTCAGAAGAAGGGGAGATATACCATCTAGACCAGCAGATTTATGCACTCTTGTTACTACACGAGTGCGAAAGTAAATTCGTCCCATTGAAGATTCGACGCACTCTAGTGTAGGCTGGGGCGAATCACAATCTGGGAGTGTTGAGCTGGCCGCAAAGTGTGCAGCAAGCAGATTGGCCTTGTCCAAAGACAGCTGGTCTTGTAGGACCGATAAAACAATCCTCTAACCCTGACAGCCTCTTTACAGCTCGAGTCGTACCATGCCTTTTCTTTTGGTTTGATACTCTTCATCCAATGAGGGATAAAGTTTCTCATTCTAAAGAGAATAGTGTTTGTGATCATGTCAACAGTAGTTGGCAGTTTTTAGCCAAAAAATCGGTCATAAGTGTCGAACGATGTGATGGCGCATTATCGTGCAACAACGAATGCGATGCACCAAGCTCTTCAAAACACTAAGACAGAATTGTGCATTAACTGTGGGGCGAACTCCTTGTGGAGAATGCACCTGGAATCGCAAAATCAAATCAACATTTACTCACTTTTGATTTATTCAAACGAGAGTTCTTAGGTTTTGGCTCGTCTCGCTTCTTCCTCTCGGCACTTTGGCGATTGATTTCTGGGTCATATTGAAAACACCACGTTTAATCACCAGCCACAATGTTGTAGAGGAAGTTTCTGTTCTTTGTGGCCTCTTTGCTGACGTGCTTAGGATGTTGAATTCGGAGCAATTCTTGTACCGATGGCACAAACACACTCTCACTTCAGAGCTTCTCTTCGTCCAAATGTCACGAAATTTTGACTGTACATCACTGAAGGATCTACCTTTCCGATGCATGTTATTGCCAATAGATGCCCCCGCTAGATTTACGTATTTTTAAGAAGTCCTTTTTACTTTGTAAGCAGCTGAAACCGTAAGAGTGTTCACATGCCTCAAAAATTGACCCCATACTTCCTTTTATCAGTTACACCTGCTATAAAATACATGTAACAGAACCTCTTACATCACTATTCAATGATTTAACTCCGTCATAATTTTCTCTTTCCGACACAATCTCCGTCTACGATCGGTTTGAAGATCCTTTTAACAACCATTCGACCTCGATATTTTGACAACTTGTCAAATTTTCCCTCAGTCACTTTCTAATGGACTTACACAAAAAGAGCACCGAAAATCCATCAAAGAATTATGAAATGCGCAACAGAATTGATAAAAACAAGCCTTCGTCCTTCGAAGAGGGTTAAAATACATAATCCGCTCACCATCTTAATCCTTCTCGCCTAAGCGCATTAGGAGACCATTTCATTACGACGTCGGTCGACGAAATTGTTTTTCCAAAATCCGATCAGCGACGTTCGACAATGGCACTGTCTTTCTGTTTCACAGAAACCACATTCCTAATCCGCAGACACAATTCGAATTCCACGACGACAAAATGTGGCCAAAATCCTAGACGACACGCAGGTAGCTCTCTGGAAAAAAAGGATGCGCATTTTGCGAAATTTAAAATTTCATCTAATCACCGTGACATAATGCGATCGTCTGGCAGCTGAGGACACAGTAAACAGGATCTTGAACTGATCTTGAACTGATCTTCAACTGATCGCCAACCGATCTTCATCCGATTTCTTCCATCTAACCCAGAGCCCTTCTAGACAATGCAAAGACGATTATCGACTATTTGGCTTCGAAGTAAGTGTAAGTGTAAATGGATTTTTAATTTTTATTTTCATATTTTGACAAGTGTCAAAATTCCAGAAAAGGATCAACAGGATCCTCCGAAAGAATACACCAACACCAAGATCAGCAGACATTAACATTCGATTGCCATTAATTAGAGGTTGCGCCTGAAAGGCAATCTTCTAATGTCGGTCCAGGTCAATCTAGAATCAGGTCTCTTCTCAAATCCTCCTCTCTTTCCCTTGTCGGCCCCGCAGGTCTTAAGGCGATGGCTAAGTTGAAAAGTGTAACGTGCATCTAATGAGAGCAATTTGTGGTCGGTGGCGGCAGTAACAAAAAGCGGTCCCTTAGACAACCTCTCAGATACCCTCGCGCGGCGTTTTTGGATATCTGAATCCGAATGTTCTTGTTCGGGTCTGTCTTTCTGATCGTTCATTCATACTGTGGATCGCTTAATTTGTTGTTTTCTGTTTTTTGTTTCTTTTTTTTGTTTTTTTGGGCTGAATTTGAGCAAAGCTAGGTGGACACGGCAGCTAGAACAACGAATTTAGAAGGCCAAAGGAAGGGGGAGCAGCCGCTTTGGAACAAAACAACACTTTGGACGACTAAATGGCGGTTAAATGACTGACATTTTCGGGAGTAATTGCGGTTTCTTATGTTCTAAATGGGAAGAGGCATATTGATGAAGGCGGTGGAAATACAATAGTTTGACTTGCTGCAGCCGCTAGGTCTCTATTAATTCAAATGTTTCACTTCTGCTTCTGGAAGTGCGTCTAGTATACAGATTAGTGTAACATGCAATACTTTGTAGAGAAGATAATTCCGGTTAAAATTGGTTTTTTTCCAAATACTGCTCTGTTGAATGGTGTACCCATGTCATCAGAGACGAATAGAAGGAGTTTAGCTATGTCAGACAGTGAGTTTGAGTTGTCTCGAAATGTAGCTGCTGGCTCATAGATATGAAATGACAGCTCTTAATGAGGGGGCTTATACAAGATGGTAGAAACTCGTGGGAGTTCAGACAAGTCTGTCATCCATATATTATTTGAAATTTCTGGCAGCCAGCTTAGGGCGACTAGTGTCTGCCACAACTCGATTCAGAGACGTTTTAACAATACGAATTCCGAGTTGGCCCCAACTGAATTTTAAGTTATTCAAAAATGACCTTCGTTTGGGCCTCAGGTTGTCGATTCATCCTGAAATATTCTAACCCAAACGGAGCGATAGGGAATTGTAGTCACAAATCACTATGCAGGTATTCTCAATAGGGCCACCAAACGCTGGTCATAATAAGACACAACGAAAGAATGCCAATCAGAACCCCATTTAGAGGTACTTTGGCGTATTCGGAGTATTCTCTATCCTGGAGTAGAGATGGCGGTGAAAGAAACTTGAATAGGCTGCCCTCGGCTGCTTAACGTGCTATTTAACAACTCGCGGAGGCACTAGACTGCTATACAACACTTATGCAATCCATGAATTGCGATAGGATGGGCAGGGTAAAACCGGATGAAAAACTACGACTTGGCTACCCCTTGATCTACCAAACGTCAACCAGGTTGATCATACTGCGACCTTTTTTAGCAATCTGAAAGTCCGAAATTTCGGAGAACTCAACATCGACTCAGATCGTTACCTTTTTGAATTCTGGGTACAAACTCAGATATGGCAGACATAACGGATTCAAGTAAGAACAAAGTTGGACGTTGAAAAGCTGCAATTTCCCTCAAAATCTAAACCCACATACACAAGCCGTAGAACTCCAATGGGAATGTAGTTAACAAGCCTTAAGAAGTTTAGTTAGTTTTAAATGCATTTTATTTTTTAAATCATTAATTCTTACATACTAACAAAAAATGCTTAAATGCTAGCTTAAAATTACTTAACAATCTTATACTAACTTACTGGCCCCACACAGGCACTCTAAGCTACTCTAAATTCTTATATCTATGTCTTTCGACTTTATTTACATTTTATTGAAATTCGTATTTATTTTGTATACTTAAAGCTAAGAAAAATTTGTTAACAAAAACTTAGCATATGGAGTTATTTTTTTATAAAAACTTAATATCTAACTTAAAAAAAAACTTAAACCTAACCTACATACACACCACATACACATAGATATTATACACAATTATATACATATATTAGTATATACAAAAGTATATACTAATATATGTATATACTTCTTAAATACTAACCTAAACCTATGTAAGCTGGCCATCGCTATTCACCGAGCAAATAGATTGGTCAGCTCTGCCTCATTAGTGAGGCTGGTCCGTAATTGACGGAAACGACGACGAAACATCTTCTCCATCATTCAACCACCAGAAATGCTGGTGCTGCCGAACGACATCCCTCTTATCGCGATTCCCCACCGCCCTACTGAACCTGAGGCGATCCACACTGCCGTGTGCGACGTCTCTGCCGTAGTTGAGTCGCCTGTCCCCAGCTTTTCGAGCGACATGGAAGATTAACGGGACCGCTGATCTATCCTGGATCAACCCTATCTGATCTAGGTAGAGGAATGCTTCCGGTGGAACGAAGCCATCAGAGCGCACACTCTCATGGTAAAGGTAATTGGGGTAGTAAGCCCCAGATATCAGGTTATTCGTCGAGTTCATTGCTCTTGCAATGTGCCTTCGAGTCAGCTTAATTACGAAGTTGTCCACTCGTATTAGGTTCGCCCTGTTGTAAAGGACCTCATTACGATAAAATTTTTTGTACTCCGACTCTGGTGTTCTGTACAAGCGAAGGCAAGCCCTAAGGCAAGCCCTCTCAAACACCCGAATCTTTTCCATTAAGCTTGCTCGTACATTGAACCACACGGGGCACCCGAATATCAGCATGGGCCTGATAAGGGCCATGTAGCAGATTACCTTTACCCTCGCATCGAGTTGGCTGCTATAAAACAGTCTCTTTGTAAGGGCAAAAGCGCCTTTGGCTCTGGCCAGAGCAGCGTCTACATTTTTGTCAAAATACAGAAACTGATCTAGCCAGATCCCAAGGTATCTGACTACATTTCGACAGGCAAGTGGCTGTCCGTGTTGTCCAATGATCGAGAACTTTCGCCAATTTTTTCTGGTATCCCTAGAGGCTCTAGACAACGGCGTCCTAAAGAGAATGGTTTCCGACTTCTGAAAGTTGATTTTCAACTTCCAGTCATCGCAAAATCGTCTTATCTTATCGAAGTCACGCTGCAAGAGAGTATTAATGACCTCGATTTTTGGACCTGTTCTGTACGCTATCAAATCGTCTGCGTACGCAATAGTATGGGGAAGTGAACCTATCAAGTCGCTTGTATAAATGTTGAATAGGATCGGCGAATTGACCGCGCCTTGCTGAAGACCATTTTTAATTTGAAATATTCCAACAGAAGTCACATCGCCATTTTTTACGATGAACTGTCTGTTGGTTAGCATATTATAAAGAATGTACAAGAGTGGTTTACTGATCCCCAGCCTAGTCAGCTTATAGAAAAGACCCTCTAACCATACGGTGTCGAAGGCCTTCTCCAAGTCAACAAGGCAGGCACCAGTGCATTGGTTTTTGCCTTTATTCCATTGGATATCGGACACCAGTTTAGACGCGGCATGTGAGATATCATGTCCCGCCTTAAAACCGAATTGATTATCCGGAACTATATGTTTGTCCTCAACCCACCTAGACAGAGCTGTATTGATTACTCTTTCAAACACCTTACTGATATTCGGAAGGAGACTTATCGACCGGAGATTCGCCGGATTGGATATATCCTTTCCCTTTTTGGGGATAGGTTGCACCACCGCCGTTTTCCAATGCGCTGGATAATGTGCATTATTCATTGCATTATTAAACAGGGTGGTGTAAATGTCCACCGCTTCTAGAGGAAGATGTCGAAGCACGATGTTTGGAATACCATCGGTCCCCACTGATTTCTTAGCCCTGATTGTGTCGAAGATCTCATGGAGCTCTTCCTTCGAAATGAACGGGGGTAGGTCACCCTCTCTGGTAATGACATTATTTGCCATATTTGCTTCGCTGAACCGGGTGAAACCAGAGCCCTCGGATCGCCAGTTCTCTACTTCATTTCGAATGTGGAGGTCGTGCACCAAGACGCGATTGTCCAGGTCATAATTAGGGCCAATGGTATCAGTGGCCTTGTATATTTCCTGGAAAGTCGCCCCTATGGTCTCAACCTTCTCCTGTGGATCCTCGATCACAAAGAAGTCGTCATCATCAGCGGCCTCATTTGGATCAATACCTGCTATTGTCAGTAACCGTTCGTTGTCTGTTGTCCGCGCTATTTTAAGACACTGAAGGTCGTTTTGATGTTTTCTCCGAAATAGTTTGTTTATTTGCGGGAACATATTCGGGTTGCTGGTGTTTACAGCCCGAACCCTGTTGTTCCAATATGAACTTACAGAAATTCTGTAATTCTCTTTTATTAACGTTTGAATATTTTTAATCGACGCCTTCAGTGTCCTAATCTCCGGGTCTTGTCTGTCAGTAAACTGTCTGTACAAGTTTTTGAGTCTTGTCAGAAGTCTACTTTTCTGTCGGTGCAGTGCGTCAATAGTAGGATTGCGGAACAGGTCTTCGTTAGTCGTATGTCGATAGCGCGGTATTGTAGCGTCCATAGTTTGTTTAATTGTCTCGTCCATTTGTTTTAGATACTTGTCGATCTCCTCGTTTGACAAATTCCTATTGGACGGTGGGTGGAGCGTATTCAAGGAGAGTGCTCTTGTCATGGTTGCGGAGAAGCGTGTCCATCGAGTCTTACTGTAGTTGTAAGAATATCTTTGGACAAACTCCTCCAATTCCGCAATTTCGTTGGGAACTGTAATTTCGGTGCTAAAACCGCAATGGTCACTGTCATACACGAATGTGCGCAGACAGTTTAGCGTTTGTAAATTCGTACCTGTCAGTCGTATACGTTCGTCGTAAAGCAGTAGATCCAAATAAGACCCCCCTCTGGGAAACGACGGGTTATCCGTCGCTTTGAGACCGAGTCTGTACATGACATCGTGCTGACCCCACCAATCGAGTAGTAGGTTCCCTCTAGTATTTGGCAAATTATTTCCCCAATCTCTGTGTTTAACGTTGAAATCCCCGCCGATTACAAAATAATTCTCCCCCGATTCCAGTCTCAGAAGTCGAAAAAGCGTGTCAAGCTCTGTAATAAATAAAGTGGATTGTGAAGTCTCAGGTGCATAAACAGAGGCCAAATACAGCCGCTTTCCACTGCGGAGCGGGATGTAAATGACGACTGCCTCCAACACCCGGAACCTACGCAACACTCCCTTGTACACTCTGTGAAATTTTATACCTTGTTTAATGAAGATCGCGACCCCGCCCCCACATTTGGATCGGGGCTGGTTTCTTCTTCTAACAATATAATTGTTGTACTCCAGTTTGTGCTTATCGGTTAGCTTGGTTTCGCTAGCGAAAAGCACGTCAGGAGTTTGGTCTTGTAGCAATTTAAACATCGCGGCCCTTCGTTCGATCCTAATCAGTGAATTAACATTCACCGCAAGGACCTTCAAAGATTGCTCCACCATGTGCGTACCCATTACGACATGTGTTGCGTTAGGCCCGGCAGCAGCGCGTAGATCTGGTCCACCCGCTTGGCCTGTTCTTGCACCTGCTTTTGCAGCTGAGCCATCTGCCCTTGGATTGCGAGCAAGATGGCTAGCATGTTAGGTGCAGCTTCCGTTGTTCTCGGCATTGGCGCCGGAGAAGCAACAGTCGCTTGCTGTACCGTAGCCCCCCTACCTGCCGCCATTTGGGCGTAGGAAATTTGGGGCGTGACGGCTTGTGTTTGAAGCCTCACAGGTGAACGTTTGACCTCCACCTTCTGCTGCCGAGCCAGTTTTGCTTTTTTAATGTTAGCGAACTTAGGACAACCCCGATAGTTTGCGGTGTGTCCCACGTTCCCACATAATACGCACGAGAGCTGCGTCCTATCGGATGCTCCGTCCCTACCCAGAGCACACTCCTCGGAACTGTGGTTCTTTGCGCACTTCACGCATCGAGGCTGCATTTGGCAGTTCGACGCGGCGTGCCCGAACCTCTGGCATCGAACGCATTGTATAACGCCTTCGCTCCTTTTTAATTTTTCCCAGTGAACCACCTGGTAGTCTAGGACATTGATACTCCTTAGACTATCCAGACGGCTTTCGGGACTGAGCTGCACCAGGAAGAACGGCAGACTCCGTTTCTCCCGCCTGGCTCTAGCTGTGGTAAATGGCTTTACCCCCACGAACTTGAGTCCTTCGCACTCCTTCTCTTTAAGCAGTGCCAGGATCTCCTCAGGATCAGAAGACGGTTCCAACCCCTTCAGCAGCATCGATTGCCGCTTTTCACACTTCGGTGTGAATGAGTAGTGCTCCGTCGTCGTTTCCTTTAGGAGCTCTTTCACTTTCGCGTAGCCCTCCACTGTATTACAGTGGATGGCATGGCGATCATTCCCCAATCTCTTAATGTTAAAATTATTACCAATGACCAGCTTACACAGGTCCTTGGTAGCATTTACCTCCAATTTGTAGGTGTTGATAGGAGGCACCTTCTCCTTCTTCTTCTGCTGCTGCTGCTGCCGCTGTTGTTGTTGTTGTTGTTGTTGTTGTTGCTGCTGATGCTGCTGTTGTTGTTGTTGCTGCTGCTGGTTTTGCTGTTGCCGTTTTTGTGGCTGCTGCTGTTTTAGCTGTTGCCGTTGTTGTGACTGCTCTTGTTGTTGCTGCTGCTGTTTCTTAGGCTTTTGTTGTTGTGTTTGCCTTTGAGCAAGCTGCTGTTGTTGGGATTGCTCTTGCTCTCTCTTCCTTCTTATTATTTGTTTCTCTTTTATGGCCAGCACTCTTTGTTGCAGCATTTTAATGCTGCTACTTATGGCCTCCATTTCTTCCTCTTCATCATCAGACTCGCTTGCTGCCAATGAAGCGAAGTTGTTGGTCGTTTGTAGGGTGGGACGTTTTATCAAGTTGGAAGTTGAACTAAGCTTCCTCCTTCTTTTTGTTTTTGGCGTATGGCTCGAACCACTCGAAGCCTCACCTGAGATCATTTCAGCAGGTCCCGCTATAGGCATAGCGGACCGCTCATTACAATCCATCACGTGATAAAACCGGACCACTTATTTTTATTTAAAAATAAATAAATAAATAATAAAAAAAAAAAAAATCGTCTGGCGACTACCGGGAGTCGAACCCACAACCTTTGCAGTCTCAAGCGAACACACTACCGCTGCGCTGATTGGATCCTAAATCCAAACTGTTAAATTTTTTTGTTAAGCGAAACTCTTCTCACTCACAAGTCGTAACACGTCTAAACTCCGCGGAGGTCTATGAACGACTCACAAGCCTTAAGAAAAGCTGGTTCTGATGTCATTGCTTTCAAAAGGCATGTCATGCTGCAAAGCATTGAAGGACGAGAACTACACGTGAGTTCTATTAGCAGAAACAAGAGAATGGCATGGCCTTCTCGGAAGGAAAAATAAAGTTCACGTGAAGCTAGCGATCGAGAAAATGAAGGTATCCTACTACAGAAACATGCAAGAGCTCCAAAGAAAGAACGGAGGCCTTCAAGGATGAACATGGACAGATGTCTCTTGTGTTTTACGTAGGTACCTGCATTGAAGGCTTAAGCCTACGGTGCCTCTTAGCACAAGATATCAAAATAATGCCTTGATAAGCGCCCTTCGGGTAGGACAAGTACTACCACCAGTACCAGATTCGAAGTCGTGTGTAAGGTACGAACTTCCTCTTTGGTGAAGGGTCGAGGCCTATCTAATACCTCAGCCATTCTGTGGCTCATGGCACCCGGTTGCAATGCAACTCCACATCGAGCAGACCAATTGGTTCCATAGCAATTGGTTCCAAACCAAACACTACACATTTGCTAAGCCATGAGATGTCCAAGTACCATTAGGTATATTCTCCCCGCGATTTTGTGTACAAACCTACAGCCACCACGATACTCCCACAAGGAGGCCAACTCCTAGATCAGGGGCCTCCTGACCTCCCGTGGTACCAGAATATAGCTTCCGGTCGAGCGTCGCAACCTTGCGGTCACTTCCGGTTGGGCACCTCACTGCCCAGGATTGGCGGCCTTTCAACACATTTAAAAATGCCTATGTTCCACCCGCTAGCTGCCTACTGCGTCTTCTATTAAATAACTCTTTTGCAAAACTACGTGTTCTTTCGAACCGTCAGTGATAATTCCACTGACATCGTAGGCCTCACCATTAAAGATGATGCTGATAGCCTGCAAGTCCCTAATGTCAGCGTAATTGGGACACTCACATAGGACATGAAGCCAGTCCTTATAGGTGGATCCACATGAGCAGCTCGCAACCCCGCTAAGCCCTCTCTTATGCAAGAATGCATTAAGAGACCCATGCCCGTTCAACAAAAAGCCCAGGCTGAGGGTAAAATTCCGTTCAGGAAATACTCTCATGGTTAGCACATCGCTTAGGAAGCCGTAAGTGGATGAACATGGGCAACTAGTTGTAGAGTCGTAGTCGGTACTGAGAATATGGAAAGACAACTTCTGCAGACTGTATTACGGCGATGATGGTCAAAACACCGCTGTTTTGGCAGAATGGACCATTAACTCTTGACGAAGACGATAGAGAATTTAAGTAGCAATATCGAAGCTAAAGCCTAACAAAGCTGCTTGAGTATATAGACTGCTATTTCAGTAATTGAAAGCAGCTGAAGATGACCTGGGATGAACATGCACAAGCTCATCTACAACATATGACAAAAGGAAAGGTCGACTAAAGGAAAGATTGAAGTCTTCATGAAGTCATTCATGAACAACCTGGATGGACCTCTTCAGTGCGGTTTAATGACAGAGAAATCCACCATTCACGTATTGGCAGTTCTTGGAAGAGATTGGAGAATTTCAGATACCATGCCTAGTTTTCACATCAGATTGTGCAAGATGACTATGTAGAATACTAGCTGCTCCATCGAGGTTGATAATGAATTAACTTTTAATGTCAAGAAAGTACTTCGAGATCGTGCTAGCTAGAGAGACTTGTTGCCAGAGGCTCATGTTCGTCCTAGACCTAAAGTAAGCAAGTAGCTTACCAGATTAACGAATACCTTACCACATAATCCAAAGAATACCCAGATGAGGAATCAAAGTCATCCTCCTCTCGGTAGTCTGCAAGATTCCCTAATCATAAGAACGGTTTCCTAGAAGATCAACTGCCCAGTCTAACGAGTGCATGCTACCGACAAGACTGTCAGGACTGTTTACACTCTAAAGAATTCTGTTCTCTCCATGGAAATAAATGAAAATTTGGTTAAAAGTTAAATCTGTGAAACAAGTTTCAAATGCAATAATATTCAGGTATATCGTTCAGATCCCCTTCCAGTTACGGCGAGGTTTTGCTCTGCTATTATGTCCCTCCGCACAAGAACCTTAGCCATCTCATGAGAAAGATGCGTTCAAAATGGTCAAGGCTATCTTTATCCCCCTTCGGTAATGTCCAAGCTTCTATAATATAAGGTACGTGGCAATGATGGTATTATACAGAGTTTCGCAAGTGTTTCCTGGCAAGGCTTTCGCACAATTTATTCAAGAAATATGTTGACAAATTTTACATGACAGCGCATCGTGTTGCCAAATTTTTTTATTGACATCAAAGGTCTGGGAGAGATTGTTTTCGTCCTAATGTGAAGCAGCAAGCGTTCTGGATCGCCACTCTGTACAACTTTAGGAGTGTGGCAGGGACACCAAAACTATACATAGCGACTTTGCCCTGGATAACAAACTTCCTTGGAATGCATAAGCCTCTAAGGCTCTGATGGCGTCCTGCCAAGATAAAGGAGCTTTCGGCAAAACATGTGGCTTGCCACCGAGGAGGGTTCTTTGGATCTACATGGCTATAATAAGCCCAATTACAATATATCCTACGCGTCAGTTGTCTGGTGGAGCAAGATACGTCATTGCTCCTTTTACTAGATTCCTCCTCTTAGAGGAAGCTGCACGGCCACCGATCTCAATGCCATCTTCCGTTCAAAGAGTAGTAGTCCTTGGAACAATATTTACTGGAGTTTTAATGACCTGGGACGTCAGCTGTGTTTTGACTCTGGTCCTATCGACAAGTCGTCCATGGGAATGGTATCGGTCAGATGGCTCCAAAACTGCTTTCGAACGCGATGCTGGTGTCTTTCTGGAGGAACATTGTACCCCTTGTTTGGAAAACTTGTTTGTGTCTTTCAAGCGGGGATATGTGTATGCAACCCTGATGACAGCAAGCTATATTGTGAAGCAACGATGGAGAGGGCGAAGTATTTACGTCTGCAGCTAAACTCTTTCACGACTTCCAAGTTAATTCGAGAATGGAAGACTTCACTGAACGCAGTGAGAGGGCTGAATTTACTGAGTCTTGTTTGGATCGCATGTCAAAATGGGATCACGGGAAATAAAGTCGCCGATAACCTTGCTTGGAGAGAGTTTTTCACGACCCGAACTTGAGTTAGGGATACAGCGGTTCTTGCTCAGGGCTTCCCTTGAGAGTTCAGTTGTCTCTAAAAGGCTAGCGGCATTCCTGAGAAGAAAAACTGCTGGATGCTTACTGGTGCCGTTATAGGCGCTACGCCTTTGTTGAACACTTAAGTATGATGGCCATAAGTGATATAACACCTTGCTATGCTTGCTGTGAAAGTGACGATACTGCGGTGCACTACTATTGTGAGCAAATGTCCAGTCTGGCCTTGCGTCGGGCTACATGAACTCGGCGCGGAAAAGGGGATATACATGGAGTACCCGTACAATGGACAGCTCTCTATAGGTCGTCCCTTAGGTGCCCGCATATGCGGTCTTGTAGGAGGTGATATTATCGATTTGGTCTTGGGTTATTTCAGGCTCTGTCATATTGTGTGAATATTTGGTCATTAGTGGACTTAGCCGGCCAAAAACCGCACTGATACGCTCGATGAGAAATGAGATCTTATACTCGGTTTTGATGACTCTATAGGTGGCGCAGTTCAGTCTCTCCTTTTTTGTAGTTCAGATAAATTATGCTGAGATTCCATTCGTCAGGCATTCCGACCAAATTGTGGAAATGAGTTGGTTTATGCTCTTTACCAAGTCATCTCCTTCTGCCTTCAATAGTTCGGCTGAACTGTCTGAGCAGTCTTATTTGTCCATTCACTTCATTTTGGTATGGTTGGCGGAAATCTTAAGTTTCATCGCCCAAATTGAATGAACCATTCTGCCTGACAGCGAAGATTCGGTGGTCCCCACTGTCTAACAGTGCCTCTACTTTTAAATTCCTTTCCTCGTCTCCAGAGGTATCTCTACATATCTTGTTGGCTGGGTTTGTTCCTTAAAACTTTTTGTAAAACTTCTGAATGTTTTGTTCGGAGTAGCAGGTCTTAATATTCTAGATCGCTCGCATCCCAACCTTCAGCTTCCCATCATACCAGTGGTGATATTTCTGAGAACTTCTTGGCATCATTACCTCTGATGAGGAGTTGAAGGATACTCGATTGTCAAAGATTACTGCGGTTTGTTACGGCATTTTCCATTGTTATGGCGTTTGAGATATCTGTAGACGGACTTGGTAAAGATCCCAGCTTATAATGGCCGCTCGCTGTAGCAATAATTCAATTACCCTAAATCCTTTTCAAGACGTGGTGTCGTGTAGACTGTAGACAACCCAATTTTACGACCAAAAATGTACTTTTTTCCTATTTTAGCGAACCACCTTCATAGTTTTAGCGTCATACCTGTGTCAGGTACTAACAGACCTGGTCCTTTTTGTTTGGAAGGTTTTCGTTAGTAAATCAGTCCTCATACGAAGGCGTTAACTGCTGGCTAGCCTTACGCGCAACCCACAACCTGGCCAACTCTACTTCAGCGCCCTGGCTAGACTAGCAGGTAGGACGAGACAAGTGGCTCCCATGAGCCTGGTTGGTATCGCAAGGTTGATCTTGCTCCGTACCTATAAACAAATCTCGAAAGTTTCATGTCAGGACTTCTTTCTACGAGTACTTTTGCGCGACAATACGAAGTCGAGGTAAAGTTCAGATGAAAACCTCTCGAACGACTGAATTCCTAGTAAGGGCTATGTAGATTTGTAGGTGGCATAGCTCCCACTCAGCGGTAATTTCGTGATCTCACAGGATAAGGAAGAACAAACTGATAACATTGGGGGCTTGATGTAGTTGAGGCAGATGTGACGAAAGCAGGGCACTTTCACTATATCTAACTGAACACCAGTTGCGGATAGCAGGCAATAACTTGGTGAGTGCTTATGATGTACCCACTCAGGACTCAAGAATTATATCAAACCGGACATATGAAGTGTACAGTGAACAAGTTGTTGTTCTATGTGCTCTGTCCTGACAAAAAAAAATTACACGGCGTTAACGACTTATTGCAGACTTCCCCATGAAATGACTTCAGTTTGTTGGGGCTAATTTTGTACTCAGAAATATAAAGTCTGTCCCAGCCTTAAGAACTTTACGTCATTAACGAGACAAGTATCTATGTGTAGTACTAGCTTAGATGACACTTTTTCAATTGACTGTCATCAGTAATTCCCAGCCCGAGCAGGTAAAGCTAATTCTTTTCCAACAAATTGATAGTGTAACTCCATGTGGCCTATTGACTATAGATTATGCTGTCATTAAAAGATGACAATAACAAAGTAACTTGCTCGAATGGCATTTTTCCCGCTCCTCCAGCCAGCCAAGGTCTTCA
>OZ014532.1:200885237-201040152 GCA_963966105.1 Volucella zonaria | reverse complement strand
CCTATGGTAAGTAAGTGTCGTCCCTAACTCTATCTGTAGACAACTAGACCTTACTTTCACTAACGATGCCAATAAGCTACACAGTAGCGTTTTGTCCTTTTACCCTATCCACTGTCGACAACTTTCACCCCTCTCTTCTTCACTCATTTTTCCATAACTCTCCACCCCAATCCACTCCTCCCCCTACTATCTCTTCTTACAACTTCTATAAAGCTAATTTTCCCAAAATCAATATCTATCTTAGCAAATCTTCTTTTGATTATACCTACCTATCCTCTTCTGAGGCTGTCTCCACGTTTTACAGTGAAATATTTAATTCCATTTCTCTTTACGTCCCTGGTATAACAGAAGACTACGCTATTTATGAAACAAAAGAAACAGATTATGGGCAGTTTACCCTTGTCCGGCCCCTTCTCGTATATGCCAATCAAGTGTGGTCCCCCTTTCAGCGAGTTCATATATCCCGAATCGAGATCATTCAATGTCGATTTGCTCTTCGTGGCCTTAACCTGAATACTCTCGAAAAACGCAGAGACGTAGCTGACATTCTCTTCGTTCATCGACTGGTCTCTGGTTTTGTGGATTGAGCTACTATTTCCTTCAACACTAACCCTTGTCATTTACGCTGTCCTCGTCTCTTCTATATTCCAACCCACCGCACCTCTTATGGTTCTAACGAATTAATCTTCCGCATACTCCGTAAGGTCAACTCAACGTCTGAAAGCAACCGACATTCTCTTTGTCCATCTGATACTAGCTGGTAACATCGACAGCCTCTCTTTACTTCAACTTATCTCTCCTGTCATCAACTCACGTAATCTAGGACCCTGTTTAGATGGCGATTCTCGACTACGTAGCGGGCAGTCATATCGTGTTTGCACATTGTAGCCCTTCCTCCTGGACTATTTTGATAAAATTTAATGGGGTATAAGTGGATTGAAACACTTCTGTATCGGACACCGTATTTCTCGTCCAAATACTCATTATTATTCGCGAATTTCCCTCCTCAACGATCGAACTAATAATGATAAATGGAATAGCGGCGGAACATTTCGGTTGTGGAAAGTTGCTTTCCTCGATTTTTATATTTTCTTCGTGACTGTCCTCCTCTCTTTGCTCCTCACTCGTCTTACCAAAATACTATCGGCATAGCAGACTCATGAGTCGCCATCTAAACAGAGTCGAAGGTCTATAACGCTCTTTCGATTCAAATTATGGGTACCTAGAACCAATATCAACAATAACCAATAACAACAACGAATTTTCCATAAGGAATTTCCTTTAGTTTATTTTTGCCTCTCGGCCCAATCTCCCAACCCTTTAGTACTCGTAGCAATTAAATATATGTACCTTCAAGTTGATTTTGTTAGTCTTAAGTGTATTATTTAAGTGTGCTTTGTGTGTATAATAAGCTACAATAAATCCGTTTGGGTTAACCCAGACCTCAAATCAAATCAAATCAATGAGTACATTGACAAGCCCATATGCAGTTTTTATCACTACTCTCTCCGTACTTTTATTCTCAAAAGATTGCATTCTTTGCCTTTACTCGTACTCCGTTTTCTTTCATATTACGTATTTTTAAGTTAAATTGTATGTCCGTTTTCTTAACTCTTGGTATTCTCTTTCATTCGTATAAGTTTTCTTTTTTCTGGCATCATTTCTCTCTCTTTCATTTTACATTAGTAAATCTCAGTGTAATATTTTGTTTAGCGCCACCTCCTATTGGTAGCAATTGCATTTTCGGTAGTGCATTTGGGTTAGTACGTTGGAAGTATTTGCGGGAGGTAGGCTTGACTTACTCTCTTTGCGTATGTTTGGTTTAGTTTCACTTGCTTGGTTTTGTGAGGCAGAAAAGTGTAAATGCATAATTTTAGGAGATTTGCAATTGATTACAGTTGGGTGTGGGTTGGTGTCATGTTAGCAAGGATTAGAACCATTTTTTTAGGTACAGTATAAGATAGAGTGCAAATAGGTTAAAACTTTCTTTCTATTTGAAATCGTTTAGTAAATTCGCCACTATATGCAGATCGCAAAGAAGTAGAAAAGTTGAGAAGTTTGTGATGTAGAAGAGGACAAATGCAGTTTTGTATGGGAATGCATAATTTGAGGAGAGTTGCAATTGATTGGAGTGAGATGTAGAAATGGAATAAGTATTTGAATGAATTTATATGTTGAGCTAGGTATGTGTTAAGTATGGACAGGTATAGTCGTGTCGTGTCAATGAGGTGGGAATGAATGAGACTCTTTTAGTAACATCGAAACCGTATGCAGATGTTAGTAGAAGTAGAAAGCGTGTGCATTTTGCAAGGTAGAAGAGTGCAAATGCAGTTTTGAATGGGAATGCATGATTTATGAGATTTACAATTGTATATATGTAGTGGGATGTAGAAGTGGAATAAGTAGGTATTTACATGCGCATGCGATTTTAATTTGAAATGAAAAGCCGTGGTACCCATATGGTGTGGACCTGCATTTGTAGTTGTATTTAGCTAAGAAGTTGACAGTATACGCATGGTTGTGTATGAGCAAGGGAAATAACTCTTATTTGTTTGCATTGATTAGCACGTGTTTCGTTTGGGGTTTCTTTACAGCAATTTTTGCGTGTAGTGGATTTTTGTGTGTAGGTTGAAATGCATACATACATTTGTATTTATTTGCGTACAATTTACTTGTAGTCTGCTAGGAAAATGGAAAGTTTTGGATTGACGAATATGTTAATGATGTGACGATTTAGTTGTGTATCGTCTTGGTGCTACTACTGAATTTTCATGCTTTTTCTAATGAATTTGAGTGTTAGATACATGCAATCCAAATATCTATTACGTTCCGCTTCTCCTTTTAAAGTGACTTAAGCTCACCAACTTTCGTAAAATCACTATTGCTCATCCACAACCTCTACACATGCGCTCATCCTTTCACTACCACATATCTAAGCAATATCAGCCGTTCACCTACTACCACCCACACATACATTAGCACATACCCCCTACCACCCATTCAACCACTATCACCAACCCCTAGCACCCACCACTCACAATCATGCATCCGTACACGCCTACAGCCCACTTTCACCCATGCGTCTACTATCACTCACCCCTAACGCCCACCAACCCACCCATGTATCCGCTACCCGGCTACTATCACCCACCAACCCACCTATACCACCCATCCACCTCTACCACCAAGCCCTACCACCATTCACTCACTATCGCCCTCCCCTACCACCCATCGACTCGCTATCAAACAGCCCTATCATCCTCCCCTACCACCATCCACCCGTTAACACCCAGCTACCCACTATCACCATCCATCCACTATTATCCACCCCTACCACCCATCCCCCCACTATCACCCGCCCCTAACATTCATCCGCCCACTATTACACACCCCTGCCATCCATCCGCCCACTATTACCCACCCCCTACTACCACAAACAGCCCTATCATCCTCCCCTACCACCATCCACTCGCTAACACCCAGCTACCCACTATCACCATCCATCCACTATTATCCACCCCTACCACCCATCCCCCCACTATCACCCGCTCCTAACATTCATCCGCCCACTATTACACACCCCTGCCACCCATCCGCCCACTATTACCCACCCCCTACCACTCATCCACCCGCTATCACACACCCCTACTAAGATCCATCCACTAGCACCCATCCCTAGCTCCCAACTACACACTATCACCATCCATCCACTATTGCCCACGCTTACCACTCATCCGCCCGCTATTACACACGCCTGCCATATATCCACCCACCCCTACTACTCATCCACCCGCTATCACACACCCCTACCAAGATCCACCCACTAGCACCCTTCCCTAGCGCCCAACTACCCACTATCACCATCTATCCACTAATATCCACCCCTACCACTCATCCGCCCGCTATTACACACGCCTGCCATCCATCCACCCACTAGCACCCAACTATCCACTACCATCATCCACCCCCTGCCCACTGTCCAATGTCCGATGTCCACTGCCTCCTGTCCATTGCCTCTGCGCACTGTCCCCTGCCCGATGTCCTCTGCCCCCTGTCCCCTGCCCGATGTCCACTGCCCCCTGTCCATTGCCCCCTGCCCGATGTCCCCTGCCTGGTGTTCTCTGCCCGATGTCTCCTGCCCCATGCTCAAACGCTTACATTCCCTCTCACGAATACTAATATCTCCTCTCCCTATTTCGATCTAGCAACAGGAGCCAAATACCCTAACTTTTTCAGCTCGCATATCTTAAATCCCATTTCTAATTCGCTTTCTTTCTCGGTTTCACGGGCCTTAGCCCCTATTTTTTATCCCCTTTCGCCTCCGAACGTTAAATCGACCCATGGGAATGTTGATACCGTGGAATGTCGTTATGCGCTCCCTAGGCTAAGGGATAAAATGATCCATATACCAAAATATACGTCTCTTTACGATATGTCCGACTCTGTTTGCTTTGAGGGATAAACCAAAACCAGCGTCATGGTCTTCATCCAACAGGAAGGTCTTCCTACTGATATAACCAGTCTCAGGAAACATTACAACAGGTACCACGATATCTTCAACACACCTCCCCAAAAAAGTTGCGGATGACCTCGCTTCTTTCCGCAGATATGTACCCTCTAAAAGAGTTTATCACCTTCAGTGTAGCCATGCTGACCATGATAATTTTTTACATTCCTAAATTGCCATCTTTGCCTGCATCTCATCTACACTCGCCTACTCCCCCACGGAACAAACTACATCTTACAATTTACCATCAAAACGTAAGTGGCTTGCGCTCTAAAATTCATGCTGCTTTGTCTAAATCTCATGGCCTCTCTTTCGACGTCTATGCCCTTACAGAAATCAATCTGATCCCCGACATAAAGAGCCAGGAGCTATTCCCATCTTCTTATAATGTTTTCCGAGATGACGATCACTCTCTCCCTATGATTCATGATCCTGCCCTCCCTAAAGTTGATTCTCTATACAGAGGTGCCCTACTTGCTGTTCATAATAACCTCAACCCTTCTCTCATCGCTATCACTAGTTCTGTTAAACTTGACTTTGTTTCATCATGATGATCACTTATTTTTTACCGCTAGTTCACCCAAGGAATGTCACCCAAGGAATGTCTATTCATTGATAGCGTAACTGACTCAAGCCTATGGCAAGTAAGTGTCGTCCCTAACTCTATCTGTAGACAACTAGACCTTACTTTCACTAACGATGCCAATAAGCTACACAGTAGCGTTTTGTCCTTTTACCCTATCCACTGTCGACAACTTTCACCCCTCTCTTCTTCACTCATTTTTCCATAACTCTCCACCCCAATCCACTCCTCCCCCTACTATCTCTTCTTACAACTTCTATAAAGCTAATTTTCCCAAAATCAATATCTATCTTAGCAAATCTTCTTTTGATTATACCTACCTATCCTCTTCTGAGGCTGTCTCCACGTTTTACAGTGAAATATTTAATTCCATTTCTCTTTACGTCCCTGGTATAACAGAAGACTACGCTATTTATGAAACAAAAGAAACAGATTATGGGCAGTTTACCCTTGTCCGGCCCCTTCTCGTATATGCCAATCAAGTGTGGTCCCCCTTTCAGCGAGTTCATATATCCCGAATCGAGATCATTCAATGTCGATTTGCTCTTCGTGGCCTTAACCTGAATACTCTCGAAAAACGCAGAGACGTAGCTGACATTCTCTTCGTTCATCGACTGGTCTCTGGTTTTGTGGATTGAGCTACTATTTCCTTCAACACTAACCCTTGTCATTTACGCTGTCCTCGTCTCTTCTATATTCCAACCCACCGCACCTCTTATGGTTCTAACGAATTAATCTTCCGCATACTCCGTAAGGTCAACTCAACGTCTGAAAGCAACCGACATTCTCTTTGTCCATCTGATACTAGCTGGTAACATCGACAGCCTCTCTTTACTTCAACTTATCTCTCCTGTCATCAACTCACGTAATCTAGGACCCTGTTTAGATGGCGATTCTCGACTACGTAGCGGGCAGTCATATCGTGTTTGCACATTGTAGCCCTTCCTCCTGGACTATTTTGATAAAATTTAATGGGGTATAAGTGGATTGAAACACTTCTGTATCGGACACCGTATTTCTCGTCCAAATACTCATTATTATTCGCGAATTTCCCTCCTCAACGATCGAACTAATAATGATAAATGGAATAGCGGCGGAACATTTCGGTTGTGGAAAGTTGCTTTCCTCGATTTTTATATTTTCTTCGTGACTGTCCTCCTCTCTTTGCTCCTCACTCGTCTTACCAAAATACTATCGGCATAGCAGACTCATGAGTCGCCATCTAAACAGAGTCGAAGGTCTATAACGCTCTTTCGATTCAAATTATGGGTACCTAGAACCAATATCAACAATAACCAATAACAACAACGAATTTTCCATAAGGAATTTCCTTTAGTTTATTTTTGCCTCTCGGCCCAATCTCCCAACCCTTTAGTACTCGTAGCTATTAAGTATATGTACCTTCAAGTTGATTTTGTTAGGCTTAAGTGTAGTATTTAAGTGTGCTTTGTGTGTATAATAAGCTACAATAAATCCGTTTGGGTTAACCCAGACCTCAAATCAAATCAAATCAATGAGTACATTGACAAGCCCATATGCAGTTTTTATCACTACTCTCTCCGTACTTTTATTCTCAAAAGATTGCATTCTTTGCCTTTATTCCGTTTTCTTTCATATTACGTATTTTTAAGTTAAATTGTATGTCCGTTTTCTTAACTCTTGGTATTCTCTTTCATTCGTATAAGTTTTCTTTTTTCTGGCATCATTTCTCTCTCTTTCATTTTACATTAGTAAATCTCAGTGTAATATTTTGTTTAGCGCCACCTCCTATTGGTAGCAATTGCATTTTCGGTAGTGCATTTGGGTTAGTACGTTGGAAGTATTTGCGGGAGGTAGGCTTGACTTACTCTCTTTGCGTATGTTTGGTTTAGTTTCACTTGCTTGGTTTTGTGAGGCAGAAAAGTGTAAATGCATAATTTTAGGAGATTTGCAATTGATTACAGTTGGGTGTGGGTTGGTGTCATGTTAGCAAGGATTAGAACCATTTTTTTAGGTACAGTATAAGATAGAGTGCAAATAGGTTAAAACTTTCTTTCTATTTGAAATCGTTTAGTAAATTCGCCACTATATGCAGATCGCAAAGAAGTAGAAAAGTTGAGAAGTTTGTGATGTAGAAGAGGACAAATGCAGTTTTGTATGGGAATGCATAATTTGAGGAGAGTTGCAATTGATTGGAGTGAGATGTAGAAATGGAATAAGTATTTGAATGAATTTATATGTTGAGCTAGGTATGTGTTAAGTATGGACAGGTATAGTCGTGTCGTGTCAATGAGGTGGGAATGAATGAGACTCTTTTAGTAAAATCGAAACCGTATGCAGATGTTAGTAGAAGTAGAAAGCGTGTGCATTTTGCAAGGTAGAAGAGTGCAAATGCAGTTTTGAATGGGAATGCATGATTTATGAGATTTACAATTGTATATATGTAGTGGGATGTAGAAGTGGAATAAGTAGGTATTTACATGCGCATGCGATTTTAATTTGAAATGAAAAGCCGTGGTACCCATATGGTGTGGACCTGCATTTGTAGTTGTATTTAGCTAAGAAGTTGACAGTATACGCATGGTTGTGTATGAGCAAGGGAAATAACTCTTATTTGTTTGCATTGATTAGCACGTGTTTCGTTTGGGGTTTCTTTACAGCAATTTTTGCGTGTAGTGGATTTTTGTGTGTAGGTTGAAATGCATACATACATTTGTATTTATTTGCGTACAATTTACTTATAGTCTGCTAGGAAAATGGAAAGTTTTGGATTGACGAATATGTTAATGATGTGACGATTTAGTTGTGTATCGTCTTGGTGCTACTACTGAATTTTCATGCTTTTTCTAATGAATTTGAGTGTTAGATACATGCAATCCAAATATCTATTACGTTCCGCTTCTCCTTTTAAAGTGACTTAAGCTCACCAACTTTCGTAAAATCACTATTGCTCATCCACAACCTCTACACATGCGCTCATCCTTTCACTACCACATATCTAAGCAATATCAGCCGTTCACCTACTACCACCCACACATACATTAGCACATACCCCCTACCACCCATTCAACCACTATCACCAACCCCTAGCACCCACCACTCACAATCATGCATCCGTACACGCCTACAGCCCACTTTCACCCATGCGTCTACTATCACTCACCCCTAACGCCCACCAACCCACCCATGTATCCGCTACCCGGCTACTATCACCCACCAACCCACCTATACCACCCATCCACCTCTACCACCAAGCCCTACCACCATTCACTCACTATCGCCCTCCCCTACCACCCATCGACTCGCTATCAAACAGCCCTATCATCCTCCCCTACCACCATCCACCCGTTAACACCCAGCTACCCACTATCACCATCCATCCACTATTATCCACCCCTACCACCCATCCCCCCACTATCACCCGCCCCTAACATTCATCCGCCCACTATTACACACCCCTGCCATCCATCCGCCCACTATTACCCACCCCCTACTACCACAAACAGCCCTATCATCCTCCCCTACCACCATCCACTCGCTAACACCCAGCTACCCACTATCACCATCCATCCACTATTATCCACCCCTACCACCCATCCCCCCACTATCACCCGCTCCTAACATTCATCCGCCCACTATTACACACCCCTGCCACCCATCCGCCCACTATTACCCACCCCCTACCACTCATCCACCCGCTATCACACACCCCTACTAAGATCCATCCACTAGCACCCATCCCTAGCTCCCAACTACACACTATCACCATCCATCCACTATTGCCCACGCTTACCACTCATCCGCCCGCTATTACACACGCCTGCCATATATCCACCCACCCCTACTACTCATCCACCCGCTATCACACACCCCTACCAAGATCCACCCACTAGCACCCTTCCCTAGCGCCCAACTACCCACTATCACCATCTATCCACTAATATCCACCCCTACCACTCATCCGCCCGCTATTACACACGCCTGCCATCCATCCACCCACTAGCACCCAACTATCCACTACCATCATCCACCCCCTGCCCACTGTCCAATGTCCGATGTCCACTGCCTCCTGTCCATTGCCTCTGCGCACTGTCCCCTGCCCGATGTCCTCTGCCCCCTGTCCCCTGCCCGATGTCCACTGCCCCCTGTCCATTGCCCCCTGCCCGATGTCCCCTGCCTGGTGTTCTCTGCCCGATGTCTCCTGCCCCATGCTCAAACGCTTACATTCCCTCTCACGAATACTAATATCTCCTCTCCCTATTTCGATCTAGCAACAGGAGCCAAATACCCTAACTTTTTCAGCTCGCATATCTTAAATCCCATTTCTAATTCGCTTTCTTTCTCGGTTTCACGGGCCTTAGCCCCTATTTTTTATCCCCTTTCGCCTCCGAACGTTAAATCGACCCATGGGAATGTTGATACCGTGGAATGTCGTTATGCGCTCCCTAGGCTAAGGGATAAAATGATCCATATACCAAAATATACGTCTCTTTACGATATGTCCGACTCTGTTTGCTTTGAGGGATAAACCAAAACCAGCGTCATGGTCTTCATCCAACAGGAAGGTCTTCCTACTGATATAACCAGTCTCAGGAAACATTACAACAGGTACCACGATATCTTCAACACACCTCCCCAAAAAAGTTGCGGATGACCTCGCTTCTTTCCGCAGATATGTACCCTCTAAAAGAGTTTATCACCTTCAGTGTAGCCATGCTGACCATGATAATTTTTTACATTCCTAAATTGCCATCTTTGCCTGCATCTCATCTACACTCGCCTACTCCCCCACGGAACAAACTACATCTTACAATTTACCATCAAAACGTAAGTGGCTTGCGCTCTAAAATTCATGCTGCTTTGTCTAAATCTCATGGCCTCTCTTTCGACGTCTATGCCCTTACAGAAATCAATCTGATCCCCGACATAAAGAGCCAGGAGCTATTCCCATCTTCTTATAATGTTTTCCAATATGACGATCACTCTCTCCCTATGGTTAATGATCCTGCCCTCCCTAAAGTTGATTCTCCATGCAGAGGTGCCCTACATGCGGTTCACAATAACCTCAACCCTTCTCTCAACACTTCCCAATAGGTCCGTCTACATTGTGTGTTGTTACATTCTCCCAGCTCAACCTATCGAATTCTACATCCTTGCTATTAAAGCATTTGATCAACTAATTAACCTAAGTGATTCCATCGACGATATCCTTATATTTCGTAACTTCAATCTGCCTCTGTTGAAGTGGATTCCATCGGATGATGACTTTTTTTTTACCGTGTCAAACGCTAGTTCATACAAAAAAAATATCTATTCATTGATCGTATAACAGACTCAAGCCCATGCCTAGTAAATGGCGTCCCTAAATCCATCGGTAGGCCATTAACTCCACAGTAACGCTTTGCCCTTTTACCCTATCCACTGTCGACAACTTTCACCCCTCTCTTCTTCACTCATTTTTCCATAACTCTCCACCCCAATCCACTCCTCCCCCTACTATCTCTTCTTACAACTTCTATAAAGCTAATTTTCCCAAAATCAATATCTATCTTAGCAAATCTTCTTTTGATTATACCTACCTATCCTCTTCTGAGGCTGTCTCCACGTTTTACAGTGAAATATTTAATTCCATTTCTCTTTACGTCCCTGGTATAACAGAAGACTACGCTATTTATGAAACAAAAGAAACAGATTATGGGCAGTTTACCCTTGTCCGGCCCCTTCTCGTATATGCCAATCAAGTGTGGTCCCCCTTTCAGCGAGTTCATATATCCCGAATCGAGATCATTCAATGTCGATTTGCTCTTCGTGGCCTTAACCTGAATACTCTCGAAAAACGCAGAGACGTAGCTGACATTCTCTTCGTTCATCGACTGGTCTCTGGTTTTGTGGATTGAGCTACTATTTCCTTCAACACTAACCCTTGTCATTTACGCTGTCCTCGTCTCTTCTATATTCCAACCCACCGCACCTCTTATGGTTCTAACGAATTAATCTTCCGCATACTCCGTAAGGTCAACTCAACGTCTGAAAGCAACCGACATTCTCTTTGTCCATCTGATACTAGCTGGTAACATCGACAGCCTCTCTTTACTTCAACTTATCTCTCCTGTCATCAACTCACGTAATCTAGGACCCTGTTTAGATGGCGATTCTCGACTACGTAGCGGGCAGTCATATCGTGTTTGCACATTGTAGCCCTTCCTCCTGGACTATTTTGATAAAATTTAATGGGGTATAAGTGGATTGAAACACTTCTGTATCGGACACCGTATTTCTCGTCCAAATACTCATTATTATTCGCGAATTTCCCTCCTCAACGATCGAACTAATAATGATAAATGGAATAGCGGCGGAACATTTCGGTTGTGGAAAGTTGCTTTCCTCGATTTTTATATTTTCTTCGTGACTGTCCTCCTCTCTTTGCTCCTCACTCGTCTTACCAAAATACTATCGGCATAGCAGACTCATGAGTCGCCATCTAAACAGAGTCGAAGGTCTATAACGCTCTTTCGATTCAAATTATGGGTACCTAGAACCAATATCAACAATAACCAATAACAACAACGAATTTTCCATAAGGAATTTCCTTTAGTTTATTTTTGCCTCTCGGCCCAATCTCCCAACCCTTTAGTACTCGTAGCAATTAAATATATGTACCTTCAAGTTGATTTTGTTAGTCTTAAGTGTATTATTTAAGTGTGCTTTGTGTGTATAATAAGCTACAATAAATCCGTTTGGGTTAACCCAGACCTCAAATCAAATCAAATCAATGAGTACATTGACAAGCCCATATGCAGTTTTTATCACTACTCTCTCCGTACTTTTATTCTCAAAAGATTGCATTCTTTGCCTTTATTCCGTTTTCTTTCATATTACGTATTTTTAAGTTAAATTGTATGTCCGTTTTCTTAACTCTTGGTATTCTCTTTCATTCGTATAAGTTTTCTTTTTTCTGGCATCATTTCTCTCTCTTTCATTTTACATTAGTAAATCTCAGTGTAATATTTTGTTTAGCGCCACCTCCTATTGGTAGCAATTGCATTTTCGGTAGTGCATTTGGGTTAGTACGTTGGAATTATTTGCGGGAGGTAGGCTTGACTTACTCTCTTTGCGTATGTTTGGTTTAGTTTCACTTGCTTGGTTTTGTGAGGCAGAAAAGTGTAAATGCATAATTTTAGGAGATTTGCAATTGATTACAGTTGGGAGTGGGTTGGTGTCATGTTAGCAAGGATTAGAACCAATTTTTTAGGTACAGTATAAGATAGAGTGCAAATAGGTTAAAACTTTCTTTCTATTTGAAATCGTTTAGTAAATTCGCCACTATATGCAGATCGCAAAGAAGTAGAAAAGTTGAGAAGTTTGTGATGTAGAAGAGGACAAATGCAGTTTTGTATGGGAATGCATAATTTGAGGAGAGTTGCAATTGATTGGAGTGAGATGTAGAAATGGAATAAGTATTTGAATGAATTTATATGTTGAGCTAGGTATGTGTTAAGTATGGACAGGTATAGTCGTGTCGTGTCAATGAGGTGGGAATGAATGAGACTCTTTTAGTAAAATCGAAACCGTATGCAGATGTTAGTAGAAGTAGAAAGCGTGTGCATTTTGCAAGGTAGAAGAGTGCAAATGCAGTTTTGAATGGGAATGCATGATTTATGAGATTTACAATTGTATATAT
This sequence comes from Volucella zonaria, assembly GCA_963966105.1. Taxonomy (NCBI): domain Eukaryota; kingdom Metazoa; phylum Arthropoda; class Insecta; order Diptera; family Syrphidae; genus Volucella; species Volucella zonaria. Next base: position 201,027,402 of record OZ014532.1, on the reverse strand, counting down.
GTAGTGGGATGTAGAAGTGGAATAAGTAGGTATTTACATGCGCATGCGATTTTAATTTGAAATGAAAAGCCGTGGTACCCATATGGTGTGGACCTGCATTTGTAGTTGTATTTAGCTAAGAAGTTGACAGTATACGCATGGTTGTGTATGAGCAAGGGAAATAACTCTTATTTGTTTGCATTGATTAGCACGTGTTTCGTTTGGGGTTTCTTTACAGCAATTTTTGCGTGTAGTGGATTTTTGTGTGTAGGTTGAAATGCATACATACATTTGTATTTATTTGCGTACAATTTACTTGTAGTCTGCTAGGAAAATGGAAAGTTTTGGATTGACGAATATGTTAATGATGTGACGATTTAGTTGTGTATCGTCTTGGTGCTACTACTGAATTTTCATGCTTTTTCTAATGAATTTGAGTGTTAGATACATGCAATCCAAATATCTATTACGTTCCGCTTCTCCTTTTAAAGTGACTTAAGCTCACCAACTTTCGTAAAATCACTATTGCTCATCCACAACCTCTACACATGCGCTCATCCTTTCACTACCACATATCTAAGCAATATCAGCCGTTCACCTACTACCACCCACACATACATTAGCACATACCCCCTACCACCCATTCAACCACTATCACCAACCCCTAGCACCCACCACTCACAATCATGCATCCGTACACGCCTACAGCCCACTTTCACCCATGCGTCTACTATCACTCACCCCTAACGCCCACCAACCCACCCATGTATCCGCTACCCGGCTACTATCACCCACCAACCCACCTATACCACCCATCCACCTCTACCACCAAGCCCTACCACCATTCACTCACTATCGCCCTCCCCTACCACCCATCGACTCGCTATCAAACAGCCCTATCATCCTCCCCTACCACCATCCACCCGTTAACACCCAGCTACCCACTATCACCATCCATCCACTATTATCCACCCCTACCACCCATCCCCCCACTATCACCCGCCCCTAACATTCATCCGCCCACTATTACACACCCCTGCCATCCATCCGCCCACTATTACCCACCCCCTACTACCACAAACAGCCCTATCATCCTCCCCTACCACCATCCACTCGCTAACACCCAGCTACCCACTATCACCATCCATCCACTATTATCCACCCCTACCACCCATCCCCCCACTATCACCCGCTCCTAACATTCATCCGCCCACTATTACACACCCCTGCCACCCATCCGCCCACTATTACCCACCCCCTACCACTCATCCACCCGCTATCACACACCCCTACTAAGATCCATCCACTAGCACCCATCCCTAGCTCCCAACTACACACTATCACCATCCATCCACTATTGCCCACGCTTACCACTCATCCGCCCGCTATTACACACGCCTGCCATATATCCACCCACCCCTACTACTCATCCACCCGCTATCACACACCCCTACCAAGATCCACCCACTAGCACCCTTCCCTAGCGCCCAACTACCCACTATCACCATCTATCCACTAATATCCACCCCTACCACTCATCCGCCCGCTATTACACACGCCTGCCATCCATCCACCCACTACTACCCGCCCCTACCACTCATCCGCCCGCTATCACACACCCCTACCAAGATCCACCCACTAGCACCCAACTATCCACTACCATCATCCACCCCCTGCCCACTGTCCAATGTCCGATGTCCACTGCCTCCTGTCCATTGCCTCTGCGCACTGTCCCCTGCCCGATGTCCTCTGCCCCCTGTCCCCTGCCCGATGTCCACTGCCCCCTGTCCATTGCCCCCTGCCCGATGTCCCCTGCCTGGTGTTCTCTGCCCGATGTCTCCTGCCCCATGCTCAAACGCTTACATTCCCTCTCACGAATACTAATATCTCCTCTCCCTATTTCGATCTAGCAACAGGAGCCAAATACCCTAACTTTTTCAGCTCGCATATCTTAAATCCCATTTCTAATTCGCTTTCTTTCTCGGTTTCACGGGCCTTAGCCCCTATTTTTTATCCCCTTTCGCCTCCGAACGTTAAATCGACCCATGGGAATGTTGATACCGTGGAATGTCGTTATGCGCTCCCTAGGCTAAGGGATAAAAAGATCCATATACCAAAATATACGTCTCTTTACGATATGTCCGACTCTGTTTGCTTTGAGGGATAAACCAAAACCAGCGTCATGGTCTTCATCCAACAGGAAGGTCTTCCTACTGATATAACCAGTCTCAGGAAACATTACAACAGGTACCACGATATCTTCAACACACCTCCCCAAAAAAGTTGCGGATGACCTCGCTTCTTTCCGCAGATATGTACCCTCTAAAAGAGTTTATCACCTTCAGTGTAGCCATGCTGACCATGATAATTTTTTACATTCCTAAATTGCCATCTTTGCCTGCATCTCATCTACACTCGCCTACTCCCCCACGGAACAAACTACATCTTACAATTTACCATCAAAACGTAAGTGGCTTGCGCTCTAAAATTCATGCTGCTTTGTCTAAATCTCATGGCCTCTCTTTCGACGTCTATGCCCTTACAGAAATCAATCTGATCCCCGACATAAAGAGCCAGGAGCTATTCCCATCTTCTTATAATGTTTTCCGAGATGACGATCACTCTCTCCCTATGATTCATGATCCTGCCCTCCCTAAAGTTGATTCTCTATACAGAGGTGCCCTACTTGCTGTTCATAATAACCTCAACCCTTCTCTCATCGCTATCACTAGTTCTGTTAAACTTGACTTTGTTTCATCATGATGATCACTTATTTTTTACCGCTAGTTCACCCAAGGAATGTCACCCAAGGAATGTCTATTCATTGATAGCGTAACTGACTCAAGCCTATGGCAAGTAAGTGTCGTCCCTAACTCTATCTGTAGACAACTAGACCTTACTTTCACTAACGATGCCAATAAGCTACACAGTAGCGTTTTGTCCTTTTACCCTATCCACTGTCGACAACTTTCACCCCTCTCTTCTTCACTCATTTTTCCATAACTCTCCACCCCAATCCACTCCTCCCCCTACTATCTCTTCTTACAACTTCTATAAAGCTAATTTTCCCAAAATCAATATCTATCTTAGCAAATCTTCTTTTGATTATACCTACCTATCCTCTTCTGAGGCTGTCTCCACGTTTTACAGTGAAATATTTAATTCCATTTCTCTTTACGTCCCTGGTATAACAGAAGACTACGCTATTTATGAAACAAAAGAAACAGATTATGGGCAGTTTACCCTTGTCCGGCCCCTTCTCGTATATGCCAATCAAGTGTGGTCCCCCTTTCAGCGAGTTCATATATCCCGAATCGAGATCATTCAATGTCGATTTGCTCTTCGTGGCCTTAACCTGAATACTCTCGAAAAACGCAGAGACGTAGCTGACATTCTCTTCGTTCATCGACTGGTCTCTGGTTTTGTGGATTGAGCTACTATTTCCTTCAACACTAACCCTTGTCATTTACGCTGTCCTCGTCTCTTCTATATTCCAACCCACCGCACCTCTTATGGTTCTAACGAATTAATCTTCCGCATACTCCGTAAGGTCAACTCAACGTCTGAAAGCAACCGACATTCTCTTTGTCCATCTGATACTAGCTGGTAACATCGACAGCCTCTCTTTACTTCAACTTATCTCTCCTGTCATCAACTCACGTAATCTAGGACCCTGTTTAGATGGCGATTCTCGACTACGTAGCGGGCAGTCATATCGTGTTTGCACATTGTAGCCCTTCCTCCTGGACTATTTTGATAAAATTTAATGGGGTATAAGTGGATTGAAACACTTCTGTATCGGACACCGTATTTCTCGTCCAAATACTCATTATTATTCGCGAATTTCCCTCCTCAACGATCGAACTAATAATGATAAATGGAATAGCGGCGGAACATTTCGGTTGTGGAAAGTTGCTTTCCTCGATTTTTATATTTTCTTCGTGACTGTCCTCCTCTCTTTGCTCCTCACTCGTCTTACCAAAATACTATCGGCATAGCAGACTCATGAGTCGCCATCTAAACAGAGTCGAAGGTCTATAACGCTCTTTCGATTCAAATTATGGGTACCTAGAACCAATATCAACAATAACCAATAACAACAACGAATTTTCCATAAGGAATTTCCTTTAGTTTATTTTTGCCTCTCGGCCCAATCTCCCAACCCTTTAGTACTCGTAGCTATTAAGTATATGTACCTTCAAGTTGATTTTGTTAGGCTTAAGTGTAGTATTTAAGTGTGCTTTGTGTGTATAATAAGCTACAATAAATCCGTTTGGGTTAACCCAGACCTCAAATCAAATCAAATCAATGAGTACATTGACAAGCCCATATGCAGTTTTTATCACTACTCTCTCCGTACTTTTATTCTCAAAAGATTGCATTCTTTGCCTTTATTCCGTTTTCTTTCATATTACGTATTTTTAAGTTAAATTGTATGTCCGTTTTCTTAACTCTTGGTATTCTCTTTCATTCGTATAAGTTTTCTTTTTTCTGGCATCATTTCTCTCTCTTTCATTTTACATTAGTAAATCTCAGTGTAATATTTTGTTTAGCGCCACCTCCTATTGGTAGCAATTGCATTTTCGGTAGTGCATTTGGGTTAGTACGTTGGAAGTATTTGCGGGAGGTAGGCTTGACTTACTCTCTTTGCGTATGTTTGGTTTAGTTTCACTTGCTTGGTTTTGTGAGGCAGAAAAGTGTAAATGCATAATTTTAGGAGATTTGCAATTGATTACAGTTGGGTGTGGGTTGGTGTCATGTTAGCAAGGATTAGAACCATTTTTTTAGGTACAGTATAAGATAGAGTGCAAATAGGTTAAAACTTTCTTTCTATTTGAAATCGTTTAGTAAATTCGCCACTATATGCAGATCGCAAAGAAGTAGAAAAGTTGAGAAGTTTGTGATGTAGAAGAGGACAAATGCAGTTTTGTATGGGAATGCATAATTTGAGGAGAGTTGCAATTGATTGGAGTGAGATGTAGAAATGGAATAAGTATTTGAATGAATTTATATGTTGAGCTAGGTATGTGTTAAGTATGGACAGGTATAGTCGTGTCGTGTCAATGAGGTGGGAATGAATGAGACTCTTTTAGTAAAATCGAAACCGTATGCAGATGTTAGTAGAAGTAGAAAGCGTGTGCATTTTGCAAGGTAGAAGAGTGCAAATGCAGTTTTGAATGGGAATGCATGATTTATGAGATTTACAATTGTATATATGTAGTGGGATGTAGAAGTGGAATAAGTAGGTATTTACATGCGCATGCGATTTTAATTTGAAATGAAAAGCCGTGGTACCCATATGGTGTGGACCTGCATTTGTAGTTGTATTTAGCTAAGAAGTTGACAGTATACGCATGGTTGTGTATGAGCAAGGGAAATAACTCTTATTTGTTTGCATTGATTAGCACGTGTTTCGTTTGGGGTTTCTTTACAGCAATTTTTGCGTGTAGTGGATTTTTGTGTGTAGGTTGAAATGCATACATACATTTGTATTTATTTGCGTACAATTTACTTATAGTCTGCTAGGAAAATGGAAAGTTTTGGATTGACGAATATGTTAATGATGTGACGATTTAGTTGTGTATCGTCTTGGTGCTACTACTGAATTTTCATGCTTTTTCTAATGAATTTGAGTGTTAGATACATGCAATCCAAATATCTATTACGTTCCGCTTCTCCTTTTAAAGTGACTTAAGCTCACCAACTTTCGTAAAATCACTATTGCTCATCCACAACCTCTACACATGCGCTCATCCTTTCACTACCACATATCTAAGCAATATCAGCCGTTCACCTACTACCACCCACACATACATTAGCACATACCCCCTACCACCCATTCAACCACTATCACCAACCCCTAGCACCCACCACTCACAATCATGCATCCGTACACGCCTACAGCCCACTTTCACCCATGCGTCTACTATCACTCACCCCTAACGCCCACCAACCCACCCATGTATCCGCTACCCGGCTACTATCACCCACCAACCCACCTATACCACCCATCCACCTCTACCACCAAGCCCTACCACCATTCACTCACTATCGCCCTCCCCTACCACCCATCGACTCGCTATCAAACAGCCCTATCATCCTCCCCTACCACCATCCACCCGTTAACACCCAGCTACCCACTATCACCATCCATCCACTATTATCCACCCCTACCACCCATCCCCCCACTATCACCCGCCCCTAACATTCATCCGCCCACTATTACACACCCCTGCCATCCATCCGCCCACTATTACCCACCCCCTACTACCACAAACAGCCCTATCATCCTCCCCTACCACCATCCACTCGCTAACACCCAGCTACCCACTATCACCATCCATCCACTATTATCCACCCCTACCACCCATCCCCCCACTATCACCCGCTCCTAACATTCATCCGCCCACTATTACACACCCCTGCCACCCATCCGCCCACTATTACCCACCCCCTACCACTCATCCACCCGCTATCACACACCCCTACTAAGATCCATCCACTAGCACCCATCCCTAGCTCCCAACTACACACTATCACCATCCATCCACTATTGCCCACGCTTACCACTCATCCGCCCGCTATTACACACGCCTGCCATATATCCACCCACCCCTACTACTCATCCACCCGCTATCACACACCCCTACCAAGATCCACCCACTAGCACCCTTCCCTAGCGCCCAACTACCCACTATCACCATCTATCCACTAATATCCACCCCTACCACTCATCCGCCCGCTATTACACACGCCTGCCATCCATCCACCCACTAGCACCCAACTATCCACTACCATCATCCACCCCCTGCCCACTGTCCAATGTCCGATGTCCACTGCCTCCTGTCCATTGCCTCTGCGCACTGTCCCCTGCCCGATGTCCTCTGCCCCCTGTCCCCTGCCCGATGTCCACTGCCCCCTGTCCATTGCCCCCTGCCCGATGTCCCCTGCCTGGTGTTCTCTGCCCGATGTCTCCTGCCCCATGCTCAAACGCTTACATTCCCTCTCACGAATACTAATATCTCCTCTCCCTATTTCGATCTAGCAACAGGAGCCAAATACCCTAACTTTTTCAGCTCGCATATCTTAAATCCCATTTCTAATTCGCTTTCTTTCTCGGTTTCACGGGCCTTAGCCCCTATTTTTTATCCCCTTTCGCCTCCGAACGTTAAATCGACCCATGGGAATGTTGATACCGTGGAATGTCGTTATGCGCTCCCTAGGCTAAGGGATAAAATGATCCATATACCAAAATATACGTCTCTTTACGATATGTCCGACTCTGTTTGCTTTGAGGGATAAACCAAAACCAGCGTCATGGTCTTCATCCAACAGGAAGGTCTTCCTACTGATATAACCAGTCTCAGGAAACATTACAACAGGTACCACGATATCTTCAACACACCTCCCCAAAAAAGTTGCGGATGACCTCGCTTCTTTCCGCAGATATGTACCCTCTAAAAGAGTTTATCACCTTCAGTGTAGCCATGCTGACCATGATAATTTTTTACATTCCTAAATTGCCATCTTTGCCTGCATCTCATCTACACTCGCCTACTCCCCCACGGAACAAACTACATCTTACAATTTACCATCAAAACGTAAGTGGCTTGCGCTCTAAAATTCATGCTGCTTTGTCTAAATCTCATGGCCTCTCTTTCGACGTCTATGCCCTTACAGAAATCAATCTGATCCCCGACATAAAGAGCCAGGAGCTATTCCCATCTTCTTATAATGTTTTCCGAGATGACGATCACTCTCTCCCTATGATTCATGATCCTGCCCTCCCTAAAGTTGATTCTCTATACAGAGGTGCCCTACTTGCTGTTCATAATAACCTCAACCCTTCTCTCATCGCTATCACTAGTTCTGTTAAACTTGACTTTGTTTCATCATGATGATCACTTATTTTTTACCGCTAGTTCACCCAAGGAATGTCACCCAAGGAATGTCTATTCATTGATAGCGTAACTGACTCAAGCCTATGGTAAGTAAGTGTCGTCCCTAACTCTATCTGTAGACAACTAGACCTTACTTTCACTAACGATGCCAATAAGCTACACAGTAGCGTTTTGTCCTTTTACCCTATCCACTGTCGACAACTTTCACCCCTCTCTTCTTCACTCATTTTTCCATAACTCTCCACCCCAATCCACTCCTCCCCCTACTATCTCTTCTTACAACTTCTATAAAGCTAATTTTCCCAAAATCAATATCTATCTTAGCAAATCTTCTTTTGATTATACCTACCTATCCTCTTCTGAGGCTGTCTCCACGTTTTACAGTGAAATATTTAATTCCATTTCTCTTTACGTCCCTGGTATAACAGAAGACTACGCTATTTATGAAACAAAAGAAACAGATTATGGGCAGTTTACCCTTGTCCGGCCCCTTCTCGTATATGCCAATCAAGTGTGGTCCCCCTTTCAGCGAGTTCATATATCCCGAATCGAGATCATTCAATGTCGATTTGCTCTTCGTGGCCTTAACCTGAATACTCTCGAAAAACGCAGAGACGTAGCTGACATTCTCTTCGTTCATCGACTGGTCTCTGGTTTTGTGGATTGAGCTTCTATTTCCTTCAACACTAACCCTTGTCATTTACGCTGTCCTCGTCTCTTCTATATTCCAACCCACCGCACCTCTTATGGTTCTAACGAATTAATCTTCCGCATACTCCGTAAGGTCAACTCAACGTCTGAAAGCAACCGACATTCTCTTTGTCCATCTGATACTAGCTGGTAACATCGACAGCCTCTCTTTACTTCAACTTATCTCTCCTGTCATCAACTCACGTAATCTAGGACCCTGTTTAGATGGCGATTCTCGACTACGTAGCGGGCAGTCATATCGTGTTTGCACATTGTAGCCCTTCCTCCTGGACTATTTTGATAAAATTTAATGGGGTATAAGTGGATTGAAACACTTCTGTATCGGACACCGTATTTCTCGTCCAAATACTCATTATTATTCGCGAATTTCCCTCCTCAACGATCGAACTAATAATGATAAATGGAATAGCGGCGGAACATTTCGGTTGTGGAAAGTTGCTTTCCTCGATTTTTATATTTTCTTCGTGACTGTCCTCCTCTCTTTGCTCCTCACTCGTCTTACCAAAATACTATCGGCATAGCAGACTCATGAGTCGCCATCTAAACAGAGTCGAAGGTCTATAACGCTCTTTCGATTCAAATTATGGGTACCTAGAACCAATATCAACAATAACCAATAACAACAACGAATTTTCCATAAGGAATTTCCTTTAGTTTACTTTTGCCTCTCGGCCCAATCTCCCAACCCTTTAGTACTCGTAGCTATTAAGTATATGTACCTTCAAGTTGATTTTGTTAGTCTTAAGTGTAGTATTTAAGTGTGCTTTGTGTGTTTAATAAGCTACAATAAATCCGTTTGGGTTAACCCAGACCTCAAATCAAATCAAATCAATGAGTACATTGACAAGCCCATATGCAGTTTTTATCACTACTCTCTCCGTACTTTTATTCTCAAAAGATTGCATTCTTTGCCTTTATTCCGTTTTCTTTCATATTACGTATTTTTAAGTTAAATTGTATGTCCATTTTCTTAACTCTTGGTATTCTCTTTCATTCGTATAAGTTTTCTTTTTTCTGGCATCATTTCTCTCTCTTTCATTTTACATTAGTAAATCTCAGTGTAATATTTTGTTTAGCGCCACCTCCTATTGGTAGCAATTGCATTTTCGGTAGTGCATTTGGGTTAGTACGTTGGAAGTATTTGCGGGAGGTAGGCTTGACTTACTCTCTTTGCGTATGTTTGGTTTAGTTTCACTTGCTTGGTTTTGTGAGGCAGAAAAGTGTAAATGCATAATTTTAGGAGATTTGCAATTGATTACAGTTGGGTGTGGGTTGGTGTCATGTTAGCAAGGATTAGAACCATTTTTTTAGGTACAGTATAAGATAGAGTGCAAATAGGTTAAAACTTTCTTTCTATTTGAAATCGTTTAGTAAATTCGCCACTATATGCAGATCGCAAAGAAGTAGAAAAGTTGAGAAGTTTGTGATGTAGAAGAGGACAAATGCAGTTTTGTATGGGAATGCATAATTTGAGGAGAGTTGCAATTGATTGGAGTGAGATGTAGAAATGGAATAAGTATTTGAATGAATTTATATGTTGAGCTAGGTATGTGTTAAGTATGGACAGGTATAGTCGTGTCGTGTCAATGAGGTGGGAATGAATGAGACTCTTTTAGTAAAATCGAAACCGTATGCAGATGTTAGTAGAAGTAGAAAGCGTGTGCATTTTGCAAGGTAGAAGAGTGCAAATGCAGTTTTGAATGGGAATGCATGATTTATGAGATTTACAATTGTATATATGTAGTGGGATGTAGAAGTGGAATAAGTAGGTATTTACATGCGCATGCGATTTTAATTTGAAATGAAAAGCCGTGGTACCCATATGGTGTGGACCTGCATTTGTAGTTGTATTTAGCTAAGAAGTTGACAGTATACGCATGGTTGTGTATGAGCAAGGGAAATAACTCTTATTTGTTTGCATTGATTAGCACGTGTTTCGTTTGGGGTTTCTTTACAGCAATTTTTGCGTGTAGTGGATTTTTGTGTGTAGGTTGAAATGCATACATACATTTGTATTTATTTGCGTACAATTTACTTATAGTCTGCTAGGAAAATGGAAAGTTTTGGATTGACGAATATGTTAATGATGTGACGATTTAGTTGTGTATCGTCTTGGTGCTACTACTGAATTTTCATGCTTTTTCTAATGAATTTGAGTGTTAGATACATGCAATCCAAATATCTATTACGTTCCGCTTCTCCTTTTAAAGTGACTTAAGCTCACCAACTTTCGTAAAATCACTATTGCTCATCCACAACCTCTACACATGCGCTCATCCTTTCACTACCACATATCTAAGCAATATCAGCCGTTCACCTACTACCACCCACACATACATTAGCACATACCCCCTACCACCCATTCAACCACTATCACCAACCCCTAGCACCCACCACTCACAATCATGCATCCGTACACGCCTACAGCCCACTTTCACCCATGCGTCTACTATCACTCACCCCTAACGCCCACCAACCCACCCATGTATCCGCTACCCGGCTACTATCACCCACCAACCCACCTATACCACCCATCCACCTCTACCACCAAGCCCTACCACCATTCACTCACTATCGCCCTCCCCTACCACCCATCGACTCGCTATCAAACAGCCCTATCATCCTCCCCTACCACCATCCACCCGTTAACACCCAGCTACCCACTATCACCATCCATCCACTATTATCCACCCCTACCACCCATCCCCCCACTATCACCCGCCCCTAACATTCATCCGCCCACTATTACACACCCCTGCCATCCATCCGCCCACTATTACCCACCCCCTACTACCACAAACAGCCCTATCATCCTCCCCTACCACCATCCACTCGCTAACACCCAGCTACCCACTATCACCATCCATCCACTATTATCCACCCCTACCACCCATCCCCCCACTATCACCCGCTCCTAACATTCATCCGCCCACTATTACACACCCCTGCCACCCATCCGCCCACTATTACCCACCCCCTACCACTCATCCACCCGCTATCACACACCCCTACTAAGATCCATCCACTAGCACCCATCCCTAGCTCCCAACTACACACTATCACCATCCATCCACTATTGCCCACGCTTACCACTCATCCGCCCGCTATTACACACGCCTGCCATATATCCACCCACCCCTACTACTCATCCACCCGCTATCACACACCCCTACCAAGATCCACCCACTAGCACCCTTCCCTAGCGCCCAACTACCCACTATCACCATCTATCCACTAATATCCACCCCTACCACTCATCCGCCCGCTATTACACACGCCTGCCATCCATCCACCCACTAGCACCCAACTATCCACTACCATCATCCACCCCCTGCCCACTGTCCAATGTCCGATGTCCACTGCCTCCTGTCCATTGCCTCTGCGCACTGTCCCCTGCCCGATGTCCTCTGCCCCCTGTCCCCTGCCCGATGTCCACTGCCCCCTGTCCATTGCCCCCTGCCCGATGTCCCCTGCCTGGTGTTCTCTGCCCGATGTCTCCTGCCCCATGCTCAAACGCTTACATTCCCTCTCACGAATACTAATATCTCCTCTCCCTATTTCGATCTAGCAACAGGAGCCAAATACCCTAACTTTTTCAGCTCGCATATCTTAAATCCCATTTCTAATTCGCTTTCTTTCTCGGTTTCACGGGCCTTAGCCCCTATTTTTTATCCCCTTTCGCCTCCGAACGTTAAATCGACCCATGGGAATGTTGATACCGTGGAATGTCGTTATGCGCTCCCTAGGCTAAGGGATAAAAAGATCCATATACCAAAATATACGTCTCTTTACGATATGTCCGACTCTGTTTGCTTTGAGGGATAAACCAAAACCAGCGTCATGGTCTTCATCCAACAGGAAGGTCTTCCTACTGATATAACCAGTCTCAGGAAACATTACAACAGGTACCACGATATCTTCAACACACCTCCCCAAAAAAGTTGCGGATGACCTCGCTTCTTTCCGCAGATATGTACCCTCTAAAAGAGTTTATCACCTTCAGTGTAGCCATGCTGACCATGATAATTTTTTACATTCCTAAATTGCCATCTTTGCCTGCATCTCATCTACACTCGCCTACTCCCCCACGGAACAAACTACATCTTACAATTTACCATCAAAACGTAAGTGGCTTGCGCTCTAAAATTCATGCTGCTTTGTCTAAATCTCATGGCCTCTCTTTCGACGTCTATGCCCTTACAGAAATCAATCTGATCCCCGACATAAAGAGCCAGGAGCTATTCCCATCTTCTTATAATGTTTTCCGAGATGACGATCACTCTCTCCCTATGATTCATGATCCTGCCCTCCCTAAAGTTGATTCTCTATACAGAGGTGCCCTACTTGCTGTTCATAATAACCTCAACCCTTCTCTCATCGCTATCACTAGTTCTGTTAAACTTGACTTTGTTTCATCATGATGATCACTTATTTTTTACCGCTAGTTCACCCAAGGAATGTCACCCAAGGAATGTCTATTCATTGATAGCGTAACTGACTCAAGCCTATGGCAAGTAAGTGTCGTCCCTAACTCTATCTGTAGACAACTAGACCTTACTTTCACTAACGATGCCAATAAGCTACACAGTAGCGTTTTGTCCTTTTACCCTATCCACTGTCGACAACTTTCACCCCTCTCTTCTTCACTCATTTTTCCATAACTCTCCACCCCAATCCACTCCTCCCCCTACTATCTCTTCTTACAACTTCTATAAAGCTAATTTTCCCAAAATCAATATCTATCTTAGCAAATCTTCTTTTGATTATACCTACCTATCCTCTTCTGAGGCTGTCTCCACGTTTTACAGTGAAATATTTAATTCCATTTCTCTTTACGTCCCTGGTATAACAGAAGACTACGCTATTTATGAAACAAAAGAAACAGATTATGGGCAGTTTACCCTTGTCCGGCCCCTTCTCGTATATGCCAATCAAGTGTGGTCCCCCTTTCAGCGAGTTCATATATCCCGAATCGAGATCATTCAATGTCGATTTGCTCTTCGTGGCCTTAACCTGAATACTCTCGAAAAACGCAGAGACGTAGCTGACATTCTCTTCGTTCATCGACTGGTCTCTGGTTTTGTGGATTGAGCTACTATTTCCTTCAACACTAACCCTTGTCATTTACGCTGTCCTCGTCTCTTCTATATTCCAACCCACCGCACCTCTTATGGTTCTAACGAATTAATCTTCCGCATACTCCGTAAGGTCAACTCAACGTCTGAAAGCAACCGACATTCTCTTTGTCCATCTGATACTAGCTGGTAACATCGACAGCCTCTCTTTACTTCAACTTATCTCTCCTGTCATCAACTCACGTAATCTAGGACCCTGTTTAGATGGCGATTCTCGACTACGTAGCGGGCAGTCATATCGTGTTTGCACATTGTAGCCCTTCCTCCTGGACTATTTTGATAAAATTTAATGGGGTATAAGTGGATTGAAACACTTCTGTATCGGACACCGTATTTCTCGTCCAAATACTCATTATTATTCGCGAATTTCCCTCCTCAACGATCGAACTAATAATGATAAATGGAATAGCGGCGGAACATTTCGGTTGTGGAAAGTTGCTTTCCTCGATTTTTATATTTTCTTCGTGACTGTCCTCCTCTCTTTGCTCCTCACTCGTCTTACCAAAATACTATCGGCATAGCAGACTCATGAGTCGCCATCTAAACAGAGTCGAAGGTCTATAACGCTCTTTCGATTCAAATTATGGGTACCTAGAACCAATATCAACAATAACCAATAACAACAACGAATTTTCCATAAGGAATTTCCTTTAGTTTATTTTTACCTCTCGGCCCAATCTCCCAACCCTTTAGTACTCGTAGCTATTAATTATATGTACCTTCAAGTTGATTTTGTTAGTCTTAAGTGTAGTATTTAAGTGTGCTTTGTGTGTATAATAAGCTACAATAAATCCGTTTGGGTTAACCCAGACCTCAAATCAAATCAAATCAATGAGTACATTGACAAGCCCATATGCAGTTTTTATCACTACTCTCTCCGTACTTTTATTCTCAAAAGATTGCATTCTTTGCCTTTATTCCGTTTTCTTTCATATTACGTATTTTTAAGTTAAATTGTATGTCCGTTTTCTTAACTCTTGGTATTCTCTTTCATTCGTATAAGTTTTCTTTTTTCTGGCATCATTTCTCTCTCTTTCATTTTACATTAGTAAATCTCAGTGTAATATTTTGTTTAGCGCCACCTCCTATTGGTAGCAATTGCATTTTCGGTAGTGCATTTGGGTTAGTACGTTGGAAGTATTTGCGGGAGGTAGGCTTGACTTACTCTCTTTGCGTATGTTTGGTTTAGTTTCACTTGCTTGGTTTTGTGAGGCAGAAAAGTGTAAATGCATAATTTTAGGAGATTTGCAATTGATTACAGTTGGGTGTGGGTTGGTGTCATGTTAGCAAGGATTAGAACCATTTTTTTAGGTACAGTATAAGATAGAGTGCAAATAGGTTAAAACTTTCTTTCTATTTGAAATCGTTTAGTAAATTCGCCACTATATGCAGATCGCAAAGAAGTAGAAAAGTTGAGAAGTTTGTGATGTAGAAGAGGACAAATGCAGTTTTGTATGGGAATGCATAATTTGAGGAGAGTTGCAATTGATTGGAGTGAGATGTAGAAATGGAATAAGTATTTGAATGAATTTATATGTTGAGCTAGGTATGTGTTAAGTATGGACAGGTATAGTCGTGTCGTGTCAATGAGGTGGGAATGAATGAGACTCTTTTAGTAAAATCGAAACCGTATGCAGATGTTAGTAGAAGTAGAAAGCGTGTGCATTTTGCAAGGTAGAAGAGTGCAAATGCAGTTTTGAATGGGAATGCATGATTTATGAGATTTACAATTGTATATATGTAGTGGGATGTAGAAGTGGAATAAGTAGGTATTTACATGCGCATGCGATTTTAATTTGAAATGAAAAGCCGTGGTACCCATATGGTGTGGACCTGCATTTGTAGTTGTATTTAGCTAAGAAGTTGACAGTATACGCATGGTTGTGTATGAGCAAGGGAAATAACCCTTATTTAACTCAACTCAACTCAACGTCTGAAAGCAACCGACATTCTCTTTGTCCATCTGATACTAGCTGGTAACATCGACAGCCTCTCTTTACTTCAACTTATCTCTCCTGTCATCAACTCACGTAATCTAGGACCCTGTTTAGATGGCGATTCTCGACTACGTAGCGGGCAGTCATATCGTGTTTGCACATTGTAGCCCTTCCTCCTGGACTATTTTGATAAAATTTAATGGGGTATAAGTGGATTGAAACACTTCTGTATCGGACACCGTATTTCTCGTCCAAATACTCATTATTATTCGCGAATTTCCCTCCTCAACGATCGAACTAATAATGATAAATGGAATAGCGGCGGAACATTTCGGTTGTGGAAAGTTGCTTTCCTCGATTTTTATATTTTCTTCGTGACTGTCCTCCTCTCTTTGCTCCTCACTCGTCTTACCAAAATACTATCGGCATAGCAGACTCATGAGTCGCCATCTAAACAGAGTCGAAGGTCTATAACGCTCTTTCGATT
Source organism: Volucella zonaria (assembly GCA_963966105.1). Lineage (NCBI taxonomy): Eukaryota > Metazoa > Arthropoda > Insecta > Diptera > Syrphidae > Volucella > Volucella zonaria. Next base: position 201,011,252 of record OZ014532.1, on the reverse strand, counting down.
CAAATTATGGGTACCTAGAACCAATATCAACAATAACCAATAACAACAACGAATTTTCCATAAGGAATTTCCTTTAGTTTATTTTTGCCTCTCGGCCCAATCTCCCAACCCTTTAGTACTCGTAGCAATTAAATATATGTACCTTCAAGTTGATTTTGTTAGTCTTAAGTGTATTATTTAAGTGTGCTTTGTGTGTATAATAAGCTACAATAAATCCGTTTGGGTTAACCCAGACCTCAAATCAAATCAAATCAAATCAATGAGTACATTGACAAGCCCATATGCAGTTTTTATCACTACTCTCTCCGTACTTTTATTCTCAAAAGATTGCATTCTTTGCCTTTACTCGTATTCCGTTTTCTTTCATATTACGTATTTTTAAGTTAAATTGTATGTCCGTTTTCTTAACTCTTGGTATTCTCTTTCATTCGTATAAGTTTTCTTTTTTTCTGGCATCATTTCTCTCTCTTTCATTTTACATTAGTAAATCTCAGTGTAATATTTTGTTTAGCGCCACCTCCTATTGGTAGCAATTGCATTTTCGGTAGTGCATTTGGGTTAGTACGTTGGAAGTATTTGCGGGAGGTGGGCTTGACTTACTCTCTTTGCGTATGTTTGGTTTAGTTTCACTTGCTTGGTTTTGTGAGGCAGAAAAGTGTAAATGCATAATTTTAGGAGATTTGCAATTGATTACAGTTGGGAGTGGGTTGGTGTCATGTTAGCAAGGATTAGAACCATTTTTTTAGGTACAGTATAAGATAGAGTGCAAATAGGTTAAAACTTTCTTTCTATTTGAAATCGTTTAGTAAATTCGCCACTATATGCAGATCGCAAAGAAGTAGAAAAGTTGAGAAGTTTGTGATGTAGAAGAGGACAAATGCAGTTTTGTATGGGAATGCATAATTTGAGGAGAGTTGCAATTGATTGGAGTGAGATGTAGAAATGGAATAAGTATTTGAATGAATTTATATGTTGAGCTAGGTATGTGTTAAGTATGGACAGGTATAGTCGTGTCGTGTCAATGAGGTGGGAATGAATGAGACTCTTTTAGTAAAATCGAAACCGTATGCAGATGTTAGTAGAAGTAGAAAGCGTGTGCATTTTGCAAGGTAGAAGAGTGCAAATGCAGTTTTGAATGGGAATGCATGATTTATGAGATTTACAATTGTATATATGTAGTGGGATGTAGAAGTGGAATAAGTAGGTATTTACATGCGCATGCGATTTTAATTTGAAATGAAAAGCCGTGGTACCCATATGGTGTGGACCTGCATTTGTAGTTGTATTTAGCTAAGAAGTTGACAGTATACGCATGGTTGTGTATGAGCAAGGGAAATAACTCTTATTTGTTTGCATTGATTAGCACGTGTTTCGTTTGGGGTTTCTTTACAGCAATTTTTGCGTGTAGTGGATTTTTGTGTGTAGGTTGAAATGCATACATACATTTGTATTTATTTGCGTACAATTTACTTATAGTCTGCTAGGAAAATGGAAAGTTTTGGATTGACGAATATGTTAATGATGTGACGATTTAGTTGTGTATCGTCTTGGTGCTACTACTGAATTTTCATGCTTTTTCTAATGAATTTGAGTGTTAGATACATGCAATCCAAATATCTATTACGTTCCGCTTCTCCTTTTAAAGTGACTTAAGCTCACCAACTTTCGTAAAATCACTATTGCTCATCCACAACCTCTGCACATGCGCTCATCCTTTCACTACCACATATCTAAGCAATATCAGCCGTTCACCTACTACCACCCACACATACATTAGCACATACCCCCTACCACCCATTCAACCACTATCACCAACCCCTAGCACCCACCACTCACAATCATGCTTCCGTACACGCCTACAGCCCACTTTCACCCATGCGTCTACTATCACTCACCCCTAACGCCCACCAACCCACCCATGTATCCGCTACCCGGCTACTATCACCCACCAACCCACCTATACCACCCATCCACCTCTACCACCAAGCCCTACCACCATTCACTCACTATCGCCCTCCCCTACCACCCATCGACTCGCTATCAAACAGCCCTATCATCCTCCCCTACCACCATCCACCCGTTAACACCCAGCTACCCACTATCACCATCCATCCACTATTATCCACCCCTACCACCCATCCCCCCACTATCACCCGCCCCTAACATTCATCCGCCCACTATTACACACCCCTGCCATCCATCCGCCCACTATTACACACCCCTGCCATCCATCCGCCCACTATTACCCACCCCCTACTACCACAAACAGCCCTATCATCCTCCCCTACCACCATCCACTCGCTAACACCCAGCTACCCACTATCACCATCCATCCACTATTATCCACCCCTACCACCCATCCCCCCACTATCACCCGCTCCTAACATTCATCCGCCCACTATTACACACCCCTGCCACCCATCCGCCCACTATTACCCACCCCCTACTACCACAAACAGCCCTATCATCCTCCCCTACTAAGATCCATCCACTAGCACCCATCCCTAGCTCCCAACTACACACTATCACCATCCATCCACTATTGCCCACGCTTACCACTCATCCGCCCGCTATTACACACGCCTGCCATATATCCACCCACCCCTACTACTCATCCACCCGCTATCACACACCCCTACCAAGATCCACCCACTAGCACCCTTCCCTAGCGCCCAACTACCCACTATCACCATCTATCCACTAATATCCACCCCTACCACTCATCCGCCCGCTATTACACACGCCTGCCATCCATCCACCCACTACTACCCGCCCCTACCACTCATCCGCCCGCTATCACACACCCCTACCAAGATCCACCCACTAGCACCCAACTATCCACTACCATCATCCACCCCCTGCCCACTGTCCAATGTCCGATGTCCACTGCCTCCTGTCCATTGCCTCTGCGCACTGTCCCCTGCCCGATGTCCTCTGCCCCCTGTCCCCTGCCCGATGTCCACTGCCCCCTGTCCATTGCCCCCTGCCCGATGTCCCCTGCCTGGTGTTCTCTGCCCGATGTCTCCTGCCCCATGCTCAAACGCTTACATTCCCTCTCACGAATACTAATATCTCCTCTCCCTATTTCGATCTAGCAACAGGAGCCAAATACCCTAACTTTTTCAGCTCGCATATCTTAAATCCCATTTCTAATTCGCTTTCTTTCTCGGTTTCACGGGCCTTAGCCCCTATTTTTTATCCCCTTTCGCCTCCGAACGTTAAATCGACCCATGGGAATGTTGATACCGTGGAATGTCGTTATGCGCTCCCTAGGCTAAGGGATAAAAAGATCCATATACCAAAATATACGTCTCTTTACGATATGTCCGACTCTGTTTGCTTTGAGGGATAAACCAAAACCAGCGTCATGGTCTTCATCCAACAGGAAGGTCTTCCTACTGATATAACCAGTCTCAGGAAACATTACAACAGGTACCACGATATCTTCAACACACCTCCCCAAAAAAGTTGCGGATGACCTCGCTTCTTTCCGCAGATATGTACCCTCTAAAAGAGTTTATCACCTTCAGTGTAGCCATGCTGACCATGATAATTTTTTACATTCCTAAATTGCCATCTTTGCCTGCATCTCATCTACACTCGCCTACTCCCCCACGGAACAAACTACATCTTACAATTTACCATCAAAACGTAAGTGGCTTGCGCTCTAAAATTCATGCTGCTTTGTCTAAATCTCATGGCCTCTCTTTCGACGTCTATGCCCTTACAGAAATCAATCTGATCCCCGACATAAAGAGCCAGGAGCTATTCCCATCTTCTTATAATGTTTTCCGAGATGACGATCACTCTCTCCCTATGATTCATGATCCTGCCCTCCCTAAAGTTGATTCTCTATACAGAGGTGCCCTACTTGCTGTTCATAATAACCTCAACCCTTCTCTCATCGCTATCACTAGTTCTGTTAAACTTGACTTTGTTTCATCATGATGATCACTTATTTTTTACCGCTAGTTCACCCAAGGAATGTCACCCAAGGAATGTCTATTCATTGATAGCGTAACTGACTCAAGCCTATGGCAAGTAAGTGTCGTCCCTAACTCTATCTGTAGACAACTAGACCTTACTTTCACTAACGATGCCAATAAGCTACACAGTAGCGTTTTGTCCTTTTACCCTATCCACTGTCGACAACTTTCACCCCTCTCTTCTTCACTCATTTTTCCATAACTCTCCACCCCAATCCACTCCTCCCCCTACTATCTCTTCTTACAACTTCTATAAAGCTAATTTTCCCAAAATCAATATCTATCTTAGCAAATCTTCTTTTGATTATACCTACCTATCCTCTTCTGAGGCTGTCTCCACGTTTTACAGTGAAATATTTAATTCCATTTCTCTTTACGTCCCTGGTATAACAGAAGACTACGCTATTTATGAAACAAAAGAAACAGATTATGGGCAGTTTACCCTTGTCCGGCCCCTTCTCGTATATGCCAATCAAGTGTGGTCCCCCTTTCAGCGAGTTCATATATCCCGAATCGAGATCATTCAATGTCGATTTGCTCTTCGTGGCCTTAACCTGAATACTCTCGAAAAACGCAGAGACGTAGCTGACATTCTCTTCGTTCATCGACTGGTCTCTGGTTTTGTGGATTGAGCTACTATTTCCTTCAACACTAACCCTTGTCATTTACGCTGTCCTCGTCTCTTCTATATTCCAACCCACCGCACCTCTTATGGTTCTAACGAATTAATCTTCCGCATACTCCGTAAGGTCAACTCAACGTCTGAAAGCAACCGACATTCTCTTTGTCCATCTGATACTAGCTGGTAACATCGACAGCCTCTCTTTACTTCAACTTATCTCTCCTGTCATCAACTCACGTAATCTAGGACCCTGTTTAGATGGCGATTCTCGACTACGTAGCGGGCAGTCATATCGTGTTTGCACATTGTAGCCCTTCCTCCTGGACTATTTTGATAAAATTTAATGGGGTATAAGTGGATTGAAACACTTCTGTATCGGACACCGTATTTCTCGTCCAAATACTCATTATTATTCGCGAATTTCCCTCCTCAACGATCGAACTAATAATGATAAATGGAATAGCGGCGGAACATTTCGGTTGTGGAAAGTTGCTTTCCTCGATTTTTATATTTTCTTCGTGACTGTCCTCCTCTCTTTGCTCCTCACTCGTCTTACCAAAATACTATCGGCATAGCAGACTCATGAGTCGCCATCTAAACAGAGTCGAAGGTCTATAACGCTCTTTCGATTCAAATTATGGGTACCTAGAACCAATATCAACAATAACCAATAACAACAACGAATTTTCCATAAGGAATTTCCTTTAGTTTATTTTTGCCTCTCGGCCCAATCTCCCAACCCTTTAGTACTCGTAGCTATTAAGTATATGTACCTTCAAGTTGATTTTGTTAGTCTTAAGTGTATTATTTAAGTGTGCTTTGTGTGTATAATAAGCTACAATAAATCCGTTTGGGTTAACCCAGACCTCAAATCAAATCAAATCAATGAGTACATTGACAAGCCCATATGCAGTTTTTATCACTACTCTCTCCGTACTTTTATTCTCAAAAGATTGCATTGTTTGCCTTTATTCCGTTTTCTTTCATATTACGTATTTTTAAGTTAAATTGTATGTCCGTTTTCTTAACTCTTGGTATTCTCTTTCATTCGTATATTTTTTCTTTTTTCTGGCATCATTTCTCTCTCTTTCATTTTACATTAGTAAATCTCAGTGTAATATTTTGTTTAGCGCCACCTCCTATTGGTAGCAATTGCATTTTCGGTAGTGCATTTGGGTTAGTACGTTGGAAGTATTTGCGGGAGGTAGGCTTGACTTACTCTCTTTGCGTATGTTTGGTTTAGTTTCACTTGCTTGGTTTTGTGAGGCAGAAAAGTGTAAATGCATAATTTTAGGAGATTTGCAATTGATTACAGTTGGGTGTGGGTTGGTGTCATGTTAGCAAGGATTAGAACCATTTTTTTAGGTACAGTATAAGATAGAGTGCAAATAGGTTAAAACTTTCTTTCTATTTGAAATCGTTTAGTAAATTCGCCACTATATGCAGATCGCAAAGAAGTAGAAAAGTTGAGAAGTTTGTGATGTAGAAGAGGACAAATGCAGTTTTGTATGGGAATGCATAATTTGAGGAGAGTTGCAATTGATTGGAGTGAGATGTAGAAATGGAATAAGTATTTGAATGAATTTATATGTTGAGCTAGGTATGTGTTAAGTATGGACAGGTATAGTCGTGTCGTGTCAATGAGGTGGGAATGAATGAGACTCTTTTAGTAAAATCGAAACCGTATGCAGATGTTAGTAGAAGTAGAAAGCGTGTGCATTTTGCAAGGTAGAAGAGTGCAAATGCAGTTTTGAATGGGAATGCATGATTTATGAGATTTACAATTGTATATATGTAGTGGGATGTAGAAGTGGAATAAGTAGGTATTTACATGCGCATGCGATTTTAATTTGAAATGAAAAGCCGTGGTACCCATATGGTGTGGACCTGCATTTGTAGTTGTATTTAGCTAAGAAGTTGACAGTATACGCATGGTTGTGTATGAGCAAGGGAAATAACTCTTATTTGTTTGCATTGATTAGCACGTGTTTCGTTTGGGGTTTCTTTACAGCAATTTTTGCGTGTAGTGGATTTTTGTGTGTAGGTTGAAATGCATACATACATTTGTATTTATTTGCGTACAATTTACTTATAGTCTGCTAGGAAAATGGAAAGTTTTGGATTGACGAATATGTTAATGATGTGACGATTTAGTTGTGTATCGTCTTGGTGCTACTACTGAATTTTCATGCTTTTTCTAATGAATTTGAGTGTTAGATACATGCAATCCAAATATCTATTACGTTCCGCTTCTCCTTTTAAAGTGACTTAAGCTCACCAACTTTCGTAAAATCACTATTGCTCATCCACAACCTCTACACATGCGCTCATCCTTTCACTACCACATATCTAAGCAATATCAGCCGTTCACCTACTACCACCCACACATACATTAGCACATACCCCCTACCACCCATTCAACCACTATCACCAACCCCTAGCACCCACCACTCACAATCATGCATCCGTACACGCCTACAGCCCACTTTCACCCATGCGTCTACTATCACTCACCCCTAACGCCCACCAACCCACCCATGTATCCGCTACCCGGCTACTATCACCCACCAACCCACCTATACCACCCATCCACCTCTACCACCAAGCCCTACCACCATTCACTCACTATCGCCCTCCCCTACCACCCATCGACTCGCTATCAAACAGCCCTATCATCCTCCCCTACCACCATCCACCCGTTAACACCCAGCTACCCACTATCACCATCCATCCACTATTATCCACCCCTACCACCCATCCCCCCACTATCACCCGCCCCTAACATTCATCCGCCCACTATTACACACCCCTGCCATCCATCCGCCCACTATTACCCACCCCCTACTACCACAAACAGCCCTATCATCCTCCCCTACCACCATCCACTCGCTAACACCCAGCTACCCACTATCACCATCCATCCACTATTATCCACCCCTACCACCCATCCCCCCCACTATCACCCGCTCCTAACATTCATCCGCCCACTATTACACACCCCTGCCACCCATCCGCCCACTATTACCCACCCCCTACCACTCATCCACCCGCTATCACACACCCCTACTAAGATCCATCCACTAGCACCCATCCCTAGCTCCCAACTACACACTATCACCATCCATCCACTATTGCCCACGCTTACCACTCATCCGCCCGCTATTACACACGCCTGCCATATATCCACCCACCCCTACTACTCATCCACCCGCTATCACACACCCCTACCAAGATCCACCCACTAGCACCCTTCCCTAGCGCCCAACTACCCACTATCACCATCTATCCACTAATATCCACCCCTACCACTCATCCGCCCGCTATTACACACGCCTGCCATCCATCCACCCACTACTACCCGCCCCTACCACTCATCCGCCCGCTATCACACACCCCTACCAAGATCCACCCACTAGCACCCAACTATCCACTACCATCATCCACCCCCTGCCCACTGTCCAATGTCCGATGTCCACTGCCTCCTGTCCATTGCCTCTGCGCACTGTCCCCTGCCCGATGTCCTCTGCCCCCTGTCCCCTGCCCGATGTCCACTGCCCCCTGTCCATTGCCCCCTGCCCGATGTCCCCTGCCTGGTGTTCTCTGCCCGATGTCTCCTGCCCCATGCTCAAACGCTTACATTCCCTCTCACGAATACTAATATCTCCTCTCCCTATTTCGATCTAGCAACAGGAGCCAAATACCCTAACTTTTTCAGCTCGCATATCTTAAATCCCATTTCTAATTCGCTTTCTTTCTCGGTTTCACGGGCCTTAGCCCCTATTTTTTATCCCCTTTCGCCTCCGAACGTTAAATCGACCCATGGGAATGTTGATACCGTGGAATGTCGTTATGCGCTCCCTAGGCTAAGGGATAAAAAGATCCATATACCAAAATATACGTCTCTTTACGATATGTCCGACTCTGTCTGCTTTGAGGGATAAACCAAAACCAGCGTCATGGTCTTCATCCAACAGGAAGGTCTTCCTACTGATATAACCAGTCTCAGGAAACATTACAACAGGTACCACGATATCTTCAACACACCTCCCCAAAAAAGTTGCGGATGACCTCGCTTCTTTCCGCAGATATGTACCCTCTAAAAGAGTTTATCACCTTCAGTGTAGCCATGCTGACCATGATAATTTTTTACATTCCTAAATTGCCATCTTTGCCTGCATCTCATCTACACTCGCCTACTCCCCCACGGAACAAACTACATCTTACAATTTACCATCAAAACGTAAGTGGCTTGCGCTCTAAAATTCATGCTGCTTTGTCTAAATCTCATGGCCTCTCTTTCGACGTCTATGCCCTTACAGAAATCAATCTGATCCCCGACATAAAGAGCCAGGAGCTATTCCCATCTTCTTATAATGTTTTCCGAGATGACGATCACTCTCTCCCTATGATTCATGATCCTGCCCTCCCTAAAGTTGATTCTCTATACAGAGGTGCCCTACTTGCTGTTCATAATAACCTCAACCCTTCTCTCATCGCTATCACTAGTTCTGTTAAACTTGACTTTGTTTCATCATGATGATCACTTATTTTTTACCGCTAGTTCACCCAAGGAATGTCACCCAAGGAATGTCTATTCATTGATAGCGTAACTGACTCAAGCCTATGGCAAGTAAGTGTCGTCCCTAACTCTATCTGTAGACAACTAGACCTTACTTTCACTAACGATGCCAATAAGCTACACAGTAGCGTTTTGTCCTTTTACCCTATCCACTGTCGACAACTTTCACCCCTCTCTTCTTCACTCATTTTTCCATAACTCTCCACCCCAATCCACTCCTCCCCCTACTATCTCTTCTTACAACTTCTATAAAGCTAATTTTCCCAAAATCAATATCTATCTTAGCAAATCTTCTTTTGATTATACCTACCTATCCTCTTCTGAGGCTGTCTCCACGTTTTACAGTGAAATATTTAATTCCATTTCTCTTTACGTCCCTGGTATAACAGAAGACTACGCTATTTATGAAACAAAAGAAACAGATTATGGGCAGTTTACCCTTGTCCGGCCCCTTCTCGTATATGCCAATCAAGTGTGGTCCCCCTTTCAGCGAGTTCATATATCCCGAATCGAGATCATTCAATGTCGATTTGCTCTTCGTGGCCTTAACCTGAATACTCTCGAAAAACGCAGAGACGTAGCTGACATTCTCTTCGTTCATCGACTGGTCTCTGGTTTTGTGGATTGAGCTACTATTTCCTTCAACACTAACCCTTGTCATTTACGCTGTCCTCGTCTCTTCTATATTCCAACCCACCGCACCTCTTATGGTTCTAACGAATTAATCTTCCGCATACTCCGTAAGGTCAACTCAACGTCTGAAAGCAACCGACATTCTCTTTGTCCATCTGATACTAGCTGGTAACATCGACAGCCTCTCTTTACTTCAACTTATCTCTCCTGTCATCAACTCACGTAATCTAGGACCCTGTTTAGATGGCGATTCTCGACTACGTAGCGGGCAGTCATATCGTGTTTGCACATTGTAGCCCTTCCTCCTGGACTATTTTGATAAAATTTAATGGGGTATAAGTGGATTGAAACACTTCTGTATCGGACACCGTATTTCTCGTCCAAATACTCATTATTATTCGCGAATTTCCCTCCTCAACGATCGAACTAATAATGATAAATGGAATAGCGGCGGAACATTTCGGTTGTGGAAAGTTGCTTTCCTCGATTTTTATATTTTCTTCGTGACTGTCCTCCTCTCTTTGCTCCTCACTCGTCTTACCAAAATACTATCGGCATAGCAGACTCATGAGTCGCCATCTAAACAGAGTCGAAGGTCTATAACGCTCTTTCGATTCAAATTATGGGTACCTAGAACCAATATCAACAATAACCAATAACAACAACGAATTTTCCATAAGGAATTTCCTTTAGTTTATTTTTGCCTCTCGGCCCAATCTCCCAACCCTTTAGTACTCGTAGCAATTAAATATATGTACCTTCAAGTTGATTTTGTTAGTCTTAAGTGTATTATTTAAGTGTGCTTTGTGTGTATAATAAGCTACAATAAATCCGTTTGGGTTAACCCAGACCTCAAATCAAATCAAATCAATGAGTACATTGACAAGCCCATATGCAGTTTTTATCACTACTCTCTCCGTACTTTTATTCTCAAAAGATTGCATTCTTTGCCTTTATTCCGTTTTCTTTCATATTACGTATTTTTAAGTTAAATTGTATGTCCGTTTTCTTAACTCTTGGTATTCTCTTTCATTCGTATAAGTTTTCTTTTTTCTGGCATCATTTCTCTCTCTTTCATTTTACATTAGTAAATCTCAGTGTAATATTTTGTTTAGCGCCACCTCCTATTGGTAGCAATTGCATTTTCGGTAGTGCATTTGGGTTAGTACGTTGGAAGTATTTGCGGGAGGTAGGCTTGACTTACTCTCTTTGCGTATGTTTGGTTTAGTTTCACTTGCTTGGTTTTGTGAGGCAGAAAAGTGTAAATGCATAATTTTAGGAGATTTGCAATTGATTACAGTTGGGTGTGGGTTGGTGTCATGTTAGCAAGGATTAGAACCATTTTTTTAGGTACAGTATAAGATAGAGTGCAAATAGGTTAAAACTTTCTTTCTATTTGAAATCGTTTAGTAAATTCGCCACTATATGCAGATCGCAAAGAAGTAGAAAAGTTGAGAAGTTTGTGATGTAGAAGAGGACAAATGCAGTTTTGTATGGGAATGCATAATTTGAGGAGAGTTGCAATTGATTGGAGTGAGATGTAGAAATGGAATAAGTATTTGAATGAATTTATATGTTGAGCTAGGTATGTGTTAAGTATGGACAGGTATAGTCGTGTCGTGTCAATGAGGTGGGAATGAATGAGACTCTTTTAGTAAAATCGAAACCGTATGCAGATGTTAGTAGAAGTAGAAAGCGTGTGCATTTTGCAAGGTAGAAGAGTGCAAATGCAGTTTTGAATGGGAATGCATGATTTATGAGATTTACAATTGTATATATGTAGTGGGATGTAGAAGTGGAATAAGTAGGTATTTACATGCGCATGCGATTTTAATTTGAAATGAAAAGCCGTGGTACCCATATGGTGTGGACCTGCATTTGTAGTTGTATTTAGCTAAGAAGTTGACAGTATACGCATGGTTGTGTATGAGCAAGGGAAATAACTCTTATTTGTTTGCATTGATTAGCACGTGTTTCGTTTGGGGTTTCTTTACAGCAATTTTTGCGTGTAGTGGATTTTTGTGTGTAGGTTGAAATGCATACATACATTTGTATTTATTTGCGTACAATTTACTTGTAGTCTGCTAGGAAAATGGAAAGTTTTGGATTGACGAATATGTTAATGATGTGACGATTTAGTTGTGTATCGTCTTGGTGCTACTACTGAATTTTCATGCTTTTTCTAATGAATTTGAGTGTTAGATACATGCAATCCAAATATCTATTACGTTCCGCTTCTCCTTTTAAAGTGACTTAAGCTCACCAACTTTCGTAAAATCACTATTGCTCATCCACAACCTCTACACATGCGCTCATCCTTTCACTACCACATATCTAAGCAATATCAGCCGTTCACCTACTACCACCCACACATACATTAGCACATACCCCCTACCACCCATTCAACCACTATCACCAACCCCTAGCACCCACCACTCACAATCATGCATCCGTACACGCCTACAGCCCACTTTCACCCATGCGTCTACTATCACTCACCCCTAACGCCCACCAACCCACCCATGTATCCGCTACCCGGCTACTATCACCCACCAACCCACCTATACCACCCATCCACCTCTACCACCAAGCCCTACCACCATTCACTCACTATCGCCCTCCCCTACCACCCATCGACTCGCTATCAAACAGCCCTATCATCCTCCCCTACCACCATCCACCCGTTAACACCCAGCTACCCACTATCACCATCCATCCACTATTATCCACCCCTACCACCCATCCCCCCACTATCACCCGCCCCTAACATTCATCCGCCCACTATTACACACCCCTGCCATCCATCCGCCCACTATTACCCACCCCCTACTACCACAAACAGCCCTATCATCCTCCCCTACCACCATCCACTCGCTAACACCCAGCTACCCACTATCACCATCCATCCACTATTATCCACCCCTACCACCCATCCCCCCCACTATCACCCGCTCCTAACATTCATCCGCCCACTATTACACACCCCTGCCACCCATCCGCCCACTATTACCCACCCCCTACCACTCATCCACCCGCTATCACACACCCCTACTAAGATCCATCCACTAGCACCCATCCCTAGCTCCCAACTACACACTATCACCATCCATCCACTATTGCCCACGCTTACCACTCATCCGCCCGCTATTACACACGCCTGCCATATATCCACCCACCCCTACTACTCATCCACCCGCTATCACACACCCCTACCAAGATCCACCCACTAGCACCCTTCCCTAGCGCCCAACTACCCACTATCACCATCTATCCACTAATATCCACCCCTACCACTCATCCGCCCGCTATTACACACGCCTGCCATCCATCCACCCACTACTACCCGCCCCTACCACTCATCCGCCCGCTATCACACACCCCTACCAAGATCCACCCACTAGCACCCAACTATCCACTACCATCATCCACCCCCTGCCCACTGTCCAATGTCCGATGTCCACTGCCTCCTGTCCATTGCCTCTGCGCACTGTCCCCTGCCCGATGTCCTCTGCCCCCTGTCCCCTGCCCGATGTCCACTGCCCCCTGTCCATTGCCCCCTGCCCGATGTCCCCTGCCTGGTGTTCTCTGCCCGATGTCTCCTGCCCCATGCTCAAACGCTTACATTCCCTCTCACGAATACTAATATCTCCTCTCCCTATTTCGATCTAGCAACAGGAGCCAAATACCCTAACTTTTTCAGCTCGCATATCTTAAATCCCATTTCTAATTCGCTTTCTTTCTCGGTTTCACGGGCCTTAGCCCCTATTTTTTATCCCCTTTCGCATCCGAACGTTAAATCGACCCATGGGAATGTTGATACCGTGGAATGTCGTTATGCGCTCCCTAGGCTAAGGGATAAAAAGATCCATATACCAAAATATACGTCTCTTTACGATATGTCCGACTCTGTTTGCTTTGAGGGATAAACCAAAACCAGCGTCATGGTCTTCATCCAACAGGAAGGTCTTCCTACTGATATAACCAGTCTCAGGAAACATTACAACAGGTACCACGATATCTTCAACACACCTCCCCAAAAAAGTTGCGGATGACCTCGCTTCTTTCCGCAGATATGTACCCTCTAAAAGAGTTTATCACCTTCAGTGTAGCCATGCTGACCATGATAATTTTTTACATTCCTAAATTGCCATCTTTGCCTGCATCTCATCTACACTCGCCTACTCCCCCACGGAACAAACTACATCTTACAATTTACCATCAAAACGTAAGTGGCTTGCGCTCTAAAATTCATGCTGCTTTGTCTAAATCTCATGGCCTCTCTTTCGACGTCTATGCCCTTACAGAAATCAATCTGATCCCCGACATAAAGAGCCAGGAGCTATTCCCATCTTCTTATAATGTTTTCCGAGATGACGATCACTCTCTCCCTATGATTCATGATCCTGCCCTCCCTAAAGTTGATTCTCTATACAGAGGTGCCCTACTTGCTGTTCATAATAACCTCAACCCTTCTCTCATCGCTATCACTAGTTCTGTTAAACTTGACTTTGTTTCATCATGATGATCACTTATTTTTTACCGCTAGTTCACCCAAGGAATGTCACCCAAGGAATGTCTATTCATTGATAGCGTAACTGACTCAAGCCTATGGCAAGTAAGTGTCGTCCCTAACTCTATCTGTAGACAACTAGACCTTACTTTCACTAACGATGCCAATAAGCTACACAGTAGCGTTTTGTCCTTTTACCCTATCCACTGTCGACAACTTTCACCCCTCTCTTCTTCACTCATTTTTCCATAACTCTCCACCCCAATCCACTCCTCCCCCTACTATCTCTTCTTACAACTTCTATAAAGCTAATTTTCCCAAAATCAATATCTATCTTAGCAAATCTTCTTTTGATTATACCTACCTATCCTCTTCTGAGGCTGTCTCCACGTTTTACAGTGAAATATTTAATTCCATTTCTCTTTACGTCCCTGGTATAACAGAAGACTACGCTATTTATGAAACAAAAGAAACAGATTATGGGCAGTTTACCCTTGTCCGGCCCCTTCTCGTATATGCCAATCAAGTGTGGTCCCCCTTTCAGCGAGTTCATATATCCCGAATCGAGATCATTCAATGTCGATTTGCTCTTCGTGGCCTTAACCTGAATACTCTCGAAAAACGCAGAGACGTAGCTGACATTCTCTTCGTTCATCGACTGGTCTCTGGTTTTGTGGATTGAGCTACTATTTCCTTCAACACTAACCCTTGTCATTTACGCTGTCCTCGTCTCTTCTATATTCCAACCCACCGCACCTCTTATGGTTCTAACGAATTAATCTTCCGCATACTCCGTAAGGTCAACTCAACGTCTGAAAGCAACCGACATTCTCTTTGTCCATCTGATACTAGCTGGTAACATCGACAGCCTCTCTTTACTTCAACTTATCTCTCCTGTCATCAACTCACGTAATCTAGGACCCTGTTTAGATGGCGATTCTCGACTACGTAGCGGGCAGTCATATCGTGTTTGCACATTGTAGCCCTTCCTCCTGGACTATTTTGATAAAATTTAATGGGGTATAAGTGGATTGAAACACTTCTGTATCGGACACCGTATTTCTCGTCCAAATACTCATTATTATTCGCGAATTTCCCTCCTCAACGATCGAACTAATAATGATAAATGGAATAGCGGCGGAACATTTCGGTTGTGGAAAGTTGCTTTCCTCGATTTTTATATTTTCTTCGTGACTGTCCTCCTCTCTTTGCTCCTCACTCGTCTTACCAAAATACTATCGGCATAGCAGACTCATGAGTCGCCATCTAAACAGAGTCGAAGGTCTATAACGCTCTTTCGATTCAAATTATGGGTACCTAGAACCAATATCAACAATAACCAATAACAACAACGAATTTTCCATAAGGAATTTCCTTTAGTTTATTTTTGCCTCTCGGCCCAATCTCCCAACCCTTTAGTACTCGTAGCAATTAAATATATGTACCTTCAAGTTGATTTTGTTAGTCTTAAGTGTATTATTTAAGTGTGCTTTGTGTGTATAATAAGCTACAATAAATCCGTTTGGGTTAACCCAGACCTCAAATCAAATCAAATCAATGAGTACATTGACAAGCCCATATGCAGTTTTTATCACTACTCTCTCCGTACTTTTATTCTCAAAAGATTGCATTCTTTGCCTTTATTCCGTTTTCTTTCATATTACGTATTTTTAAGTTAAATTGTATGTCCGTTTTCTTAACTCTTGGTATTCTCTTTCATTCGTATAAGTTTTCTTTTTTCTGGCATCATTTCTCTCTCTTTCATTTTACATTAGTAAATCTCAGTGTAATATTTTGTTTAGCGCCACCTCCTATTGGTAGCAATTGCATTTTCGGTAGTGCATTTGGGTTAGTACGTTGGAAGTATTTGCGGGAGGTAGGCTTGACTTACTCTCTTTGCGTATGTTTGGTTTAGTTTCACTTGCTTGGTTTTGTGAGGCAGAAAAGTGTAAATGCATAATTTTAGGAGATTTGCAATTGATTACAGTTGGGTGTGGGTTGGTGTCATGTTAGCAAGGATTAGAACCATTTTTTTAGGTACAGTATAAGATAGAGTGCAAATAGGTTAAAACTTTCTTTCTATTTGAAATCGTTTAGTAAATTCGCCACTATATGCAGATCGCAAAGAAGTAGAAAAGTTGAGAAGTTTGTGATGTAGAAGAGGACAAATGCAGTTTTGTATGGGAATGCATAATTTGAGGAGAGTTGCAATTGATTGGAGTGAGATGTAGAAATGGAATAAGTATTTGAATGAATTTATATGTTGAGCTAGGTATGTGTTAAGTATGGACAGGTATAGTCGTGTCGTGTCAATGAGGTGGGAATGAATGAGACTCTTTTAGTAAAATCGAAACCGTATGCAGATGTTAGTAGAAGTAGAAAGCGTGTGCATTTTGCAAGGTAGAAGAGTGCAAATGCAGTTTTGAATGGGAATGCATGATTTATGAGATTTACAATTGTATATATGTAGTGGGATGTAGAAGTGGAATAAGTAGGTATTTACATGCGCATGCGATTTTAATTTGAAATGAAAAGCCGTGGTACCCATATGGTGTGGACCTGCATTTGTAGTTGTATTTAGCTAAGAAGTTGACAGTATACGCATGGTTGTGTATGAGCAAGGGAAATAACTCTTATTTGTTTGCATTGATTAGCACGTGTTTCGTTTGGGGTTTCTTTACAGCAATTTTTGCGTGTAGTGGATTTTTGTGTGTAGGTTGAAATGCATACATACATTTGTATTTATTTGCGTACAATTTACTTGTAGTCTGCTAGGAAAATGGAAAGTTTTGGATTGACGAATATGTTAATGATGTGACGATTTAGTTGTGTATCGTCTTGGTGCTACTACTGAATTTTCATGCTTTTTCTAATGAATTTGAGTGTTAGATACATGCAATCCAAATATCTATTACGTTCCGCTTCTCCTTTTAAAGTGACTTAAGCTCACCAACTTTCGTAAAATCACTATTGCTCATCCACAACCTCTACACATGCGCTCATCCTTTCACTACCACATATCTAAGCAATATCAGCCGTTCACCTACTACCACCCACACATACATTAGCACATACCCCCTACCACCCATTCAACCACTATCACCAACCCCTAGCACCCACCACTCACAATCATGCATCCGTACACGCCTACAGCCCACTTTCACCCATGCGTCTACTATCACTCACCCCTAACGCCCACCAACCCACCCATGTATCCGCTACCCGGCTACTATCACCCACCAACCCACCTATACCACCCATCCACCTCTACCACCAAGCCCTACCACCATTCACTCACTATCGCCCTCCCCTACCACCCATCGACTCGCTATCAAACAGCCCTATCATCCTCCCCTACCACCATCCACCCGTTAACACCCAGCTACCCACTATCACCATCCATCCACTATTATCCACCCCTACCACCCATCCCCCCACTATCACCCGCCCCTAACATTCATCCGCCCACTATTACACACCCCTGCCATCCATCCGCCCACTATTACCCACCCCCTACTACCACAAACAGCCCTATCATCCTCCCCTACCACCATCCACTCGCTAACACCCAGCTACCCACTATCACCATCCATCCACTATTATCCACCCCTACCACCCATCCCCCCACTATCACCCGCTCCTAACATTCATCCGCCCACTATTACACACCCCTGCCACCCATCCGCCCACTATTACCCACCCCCTACCACTCATCCACCCGCTATCACACACCCCTACTAAGATCCATCCACTAGCACCCATCCCTAGCTCCCAACTACACACTATCACCATCCATCCACTATTGCCCACGCTTACCACTCATCCGCCCGCTATTACACACGCCTGCCATATATCCACCCACCCCTACTACTCATCCACCCGCTATCACACACCCCTACCAAGATCCACCCACTAGCACCCTTCCCTAGCGCCCAACTACCCACTATCACCATCTATCCACTAATATCCACCCCTACCACTCATCCGCCCGCTATTACACACGCCTGCCATCCATCCACCCACTACTACCCGCCCCTACCACTCATCCGCCCGCTATCACACACCCCTACCAAGATCCACCCACTAGCACCCAACTATCCACTACCATCATCCACCCCCTGCCCACTGTCCAATGTCCGATGTCCACTGCCTCCTGTCCATTGCCTCTGCGCACTGTCCCCTGCCCGATGTCCTCTGCCCCCTGTCCCCTGCCCGATGTCCACTGCCCCCTGTCCATTGCCCCCTGCCCGATGTCCCCTGCCTGGTGTTCTCTGCCCGATGTCTCCTGCCCCATGCTCAAACGCTTACATTCCCTCTCACGAATACTAATATCTCCTCTCCCTATTTCGATCTAGCAACAGGAGCCAAATACCCTAACTTTTTCAGCTCGCATATCTTAAATCCCATTTCTAATTCGCTTTCTTTCTCGGTTTCACGGGCCTTAGCCCCTATTTTTTATCCCCTTTCGCCTCCGAACGTTAAATCGACCCATGGGAATGTTGATACCGTGGAATGTCGTTATGCGCTCCCTAGGCTAAGGGATAAAAAGATCCATATACCAAAATATACGTCTCTTTACGATATGTCCGACTCTGTTTGCTTTGAGGGATAAACCAAAACCAGCGTCATGGTCTTCATCCAACAGGAAGGTCTTCCTACTGATATAACCAGTCTCAGGAAACATTACAACAGGTACCACGATATCTTCAACACACCTCCCCAAAAAAGTTGCGGATGACCTCGCTTCTTTCCGCAGATATGTACCCTCTAAAAGAGTTTATCACCTTCAGTGTAGCCATGCTGACCATGATAATTTTTTACATTCCTAAATTGCCATCTTTGCCTGCATCTCATCTACACTCGCCTACTCCCCCACGGAACAAACTACATCTTACAATTTACCATCAAAACGTAAGTGGCTTGCGCTCTAAAATTCATGCTGCTTTGTCTAAATCTCATGGCCTCTCTTTCGACGTCTATGCCCTTACAGAAATCAATCTGATCCCCGACATAAAGAGCCAGGAGCTATTCCCATCTTCTTATAATGTTTTCCGAGATGACGATCACTCTCTCCCTATGATTCATGATCCTGCCCTCCCTAAAGTTGATTCTCTATACAGAGGTGCCCTACTTGCTGTTCATAATAACCTCAACCCTTCTCTCATCGCTATCACTAGTTCTGTTAAACTTGACTTTGTTTCATCATGATGATCACTTATTTTTTACCGCTAGTTCACCCAAGGAATGTCACCCAAGGAATGTCTATTCATTGATAGCGTAACTGACTCAAGCCTATGGCAAGTAAGTGTCGTCCCTAACTCTATCTGTAGACAACTAGACCTTACTTTCACTAACGATGCCAATAAGCTACACAGTAGCGTTTTGTCCTTTTACCCTATCCACTGTCGACAACTTTCACCCCTCTCTTCTTCACTCATTTTTCCATAACTCTCCACCCCAATCCACTCCTCCCCCTACTATCTCTTCTTACAACTTCTATAAAGCTAATTTTCCCAAAATCAATATCTATCTTAGCAAATCTTCTTTTGATTATACCTACCTATCCTCTTCTGAGGCTGTCTCCACGTTTTACAGTGAAATATTTAATTCCATTTCTCTTTACGTCCCTGGTATAACAGAAGACTACGCTATTTATGAAACAAAAGAAACAGATTATGGGCAGTTTACCCTTGTCCGGCCCCTTCTCGTATATGCCAATCAAGTGTGGTCCCCCTTTCAGCGAGTTCATATATCCCGAATCGAGATCATTCAATGTCGATTTGCTCTTCGTGGCCTTAACCTGAATACTCTCGAAAAACGCAGAGACGTAGCTGACATTCTCTTCGTTCATCGACTGGTCTCTGGTTTTGTGGATTGAGCTACTATTTCCTTCAACACTAACCCTTGTCATTTACGCTGTCCTCGTCTCTTCTATATTCCAACCCACCGCACCTCTTATGGTTCTAACGAATTAATCTTCCGCATACTCCGTAAGGTCAACTCAACGTCTGAAAGCAACCGACATTCTCTTTGTCCATCTGATACTAGCTGGTAACATCGACAGCCTCTCTTTACTTCAACTTATCTCTCCTGTCATCAACTCACGTAATCTAGGACCCTGTTTAGATGGCGATTCTCGACTACGTAGCGGGCAGTCATATCGTGTTTGCACATTGTAGCCCTTCCTCCTGGACTATTTTGATAAAATTTAATGGGGTATAAGTGGATTGAAACACTTCTGTATCGGACACCGTATTTCTCGTCCAAATACTCATTATTATTCGCGAATTTCCCTCCTCAACGATCGAACTAATAATGATAAATGGAATAGCGGCGGAACATTTCGGTTGTGGAAAGTTGCTTTCCTCGATTTTTATATTTTCTTCGTGACTGTCCTCCTCTCTTTGCTCCTCACTCGTCTTACCAAAATACTATCGGCATAGCAGACTCATGAGTCGCCATCTAAACAGAGTCGAAGGTCTATAACGCTCTTTCGATTCAAATTATGGGTACCTAGAACCAATATCAACAATAACCAATAACAACAACGAATTTTCCATAAGGAATTTCCTTTAGTTTATTTTTGCCTCTCGGCCCAATCTCCCAACCCTTTAGTACTCGTAGCAATTAAATATATGTACCTTCAAGTTGATTTTGTTAGTCTTAAGTGTATTATTTAAGTGTGCTTTGTGTGTATAATAAGCTACAATAAATCCGTTTGGGTTAACCCAGACCTCAAATCAAATCAAATCAATGAGTACATTGACAAGCCCATATGCAGTTTTTATCACTACTCTCTCCGTACTTTTATTCTCAAAAGATTGCATTCTTTGCCTTTATTCCGTTTTCTTTCATATTACGTATTTTTAAGTTAAATTGTATGTCCGTTTTCTTAACTCTTGGTATTCTCTTTCATTCGTATAAGTTTTCTTTTTTCTGGCATCATTTCTCTCTCTTTCATTTTACATTAGTAAATCTCAGTGTAATATTTTGTTTAGCGCCACCTCCTATTGGTAGCAATTGCATTTTCGGTAGTGCATTTGGGTTAGTACGTTGGAAGTATTTGCGGGAGGTAGGCTTGACTTACTCTCTTTGCGTATGTTTGGTTTAGTTTCACTTGCTTGGTTTTGTGAGGCAGAAAAGTGTAAATGCATAATTTTAGGAGATTTGCAATTGATTACAGTTGGGTGTGGGTTGGTGTCATGTTAGCAAGGATTAGAACCATTTTTTTAGGTACAGTATAAGATAGAGTGCAAATAGGTTAAAACTTTCTTTCTATTTGAAATCGTTTAGTAAATTCGCCACTATATGCAGATCGCAAAGAAGTAGAAAAGTTGAGAAGTTTGTGATGTAGAAGAGGACAAATGCAGTTTTGTATGGGAATGCATAATTTGAGGAGAGTTGCAATTGATTGGAGTGAGATGTAGAAATGGAATAAGTATTTGAATGAATTTATATGTTGAGCTAGGTATGTGTTAAGTATGGACAGGTATAGTCGTGTCGTGTCAATGAGGTGGGAATGAATGAGACTCTTTTAGTAAAATCGAAACCGTATGCAGATGTTAGTAGAAGTAGAAAGCGTGTGCATTTTGCAAGGTAGAAGAGTGCAAATGCAGTTTTGAATGGGAATGCATGATTTATGAGATTTACAATTGTATATATGTAGTGGGATGTAGAAGTGGAATAAGTAGGTATTTACATGCGCATGCGATTTTAATTTGAAATGAAAAGCCGTGGTACCCATATGGTGTGGACCTGCATTTGTAGTTGTATTTAGCTAAGAAGTTGACAGTATACGCATGGTTGTGTATGAGCAAGGGAAATAACTCTTATTTGTTTGCATTGATTAGCACGTGTTTCGTTTGGGGTTTCTTTACAGCAATTTTTGCGTGTAGTGGATTTTTGTGTGTAGGTTGAAATGCATACATACATTTGTATTTATTTGCGTACAATTTACTTGTAGTCTGCTAGGAAAATGGAAAGTTTTGGATTGACGAATATGTTAATGATGTGACGATTTAGTTGTGTATCGTCTTGGTGCTACTACTGAATTTTCATGCTTTTTCTAATGAATTTGAGTGTTAGATACATGCAATCCAAATATCTATTACGTTCCGCTTCTCCTTTTAAAGTGACTTAAGCTCACCAACTTTCGTAAAATCACTATTGCTCATCCACAACCTCTACACATGCGCTCATCCTTTCACTACCACATATCTAAGCAATATCAGCCGTTCACCTACTACCACCCACACATACATTAGCACATACCCCCTACCACCCATTCAACCACTATCACCAACCCCTAGCACCCACCACTCACAATCATGCATCCGTACACGCCTACAGCCCACTTTCACCCATGCGTCTACTATCACTCACCCCTAACGCCCACCAACCCACCCATGTATCCGCTACCCGGCTACTATCACCCACCAACCCACCTATACCACCCATCCACCTCTACCACCAAGCCCTACCACCATTCACTCACTATCGCCCTCCCCTACCACCCATCGACTCGCTATCAAACAGCCCTATCATCCTCCCCTACCACCATCCACCCGTTAACACCCAGCTACCCACTATCACCATCCATCCACTATTATCCACCCCTACCACCCATCCCCCCACTATCACCCGCCCCTAACATTCATCCGCCCACTATTACACACCCCTGCCATCCATCCGCCCACTATTACCCACCCCCTACTACCACAAACAGCCCTATCATCCTCCCCTACCACCATCCACTCGCTAACACCCAGCTACCCACTATCACCATTCATCCACTATTATCCACCCCTACCACCCATCCCCCCACTATCACCCGCTCCTAACATTCATCCGCCCACTATTACACACCCCTGCCACCCATCCGCCCACTATTACCCACCCCCTACCACTCATCCACCCGCTATCACACACCCCTACTAAGATCCATCCACTAGCACCCATCCCTAGCTCCCAACTACACACTATCACCATCCATCCACTATTGCCCACGCTTACCACTCATCCGCCCGCTATTACACACGCCTGCCATATATCCACCCACCCCTACTACTCATCCACCCGCTATCACACACCCCTACCAAGATCCACCCACTAGCACCCTTCCCTAGCGCCCAACTACCCACTATCACCATCTATCCACTAATATCCACCCCTACCACTCATCCGCCCGCTATTACACACGCCTGCCATCCATCCACCCACTACTACCCGCCCCTACCACTCATCCGCCCGCTATCACACACCCCTACCAAGATCCACCCACTAGCACCCAACTATCCACTACCATCATCCACCCCCTGCCCACTGTCCAATGTCCGATGTCCACTGCCTCCTGTCCATTGCCTCTGCGCACTGTCCCCTGCCCGATGTCCTCTGCCCCCTGTCCCCTGCCCGATGTCCACTGCCCCCTGTCCATTGCCCCCTGCCCGATGTCCCCTGCCTGGTGTTCTCTGCCCGATGTCTCCTGCCCCATGCTCAAACGCTTACATTCCCTCTCACGAATACTAATATCTCCTCTCCCTATTTCGATCTAGCAACAGGAGCCAAATACCCTAACTTTTTCAGCTCGCATATCTTAAATCCCATTTCTAATTCGCTTTCTTTCTCGGTTTCACGGGCCTTAGCCCCTATTTTTTATCCCCTTTCGCCTCCGAACGTTAAATCGACCCATGGGAATGTTGATACCGTGGAATGTCGTTATGCGCTCCCTAGGCTAAGGGATAAAAAGATCCATATACCAAAATATACGTCTCTTTACGATATGTCCGACTCTGTTTGCTTTGAGGGATAAACCAAAACCAGCGTCATGGTCTTCATCCAACAGGAAGGTCTTCCTACTGATATAACCAGTCTCAGGAAACATTACAACAGGTACCACGATATCTTCAACACACCTCCCCAAAAAAGTTGCGGATGACCTCGCTTCTTTCCGCAGATATGTACCCTCTAAAAGAGTTTATCACCTTCAGTGTAGCCATGCTGACCATGATAATTTTTTACATTCCTAAATTGCCATCTTTGCCTGCATCTCATCTACACTCGCCTACTCCCCCACGGAACAAACTACATCTTACAATTTACCATCAAAACGTAAGTGGCTTGCGCTCTAAAATTCATGCTGCTTTGTCTAAATCTCATGGCCTCTCTTTCGACGTCTATGCCCTTACAGAAATCAATCTGATCCCCGACATAAAGAGCCAGGAGCTATTCCCATCTTCTTATAATGTTTTCCGAGATGACGATCACTCTCTCCCTATGATTCATGATCCTGCCCTCCCTAAAGTTGATTCTCTATACAGAGGTGCCCTACTTGCTGTTCATAATAACCTCAACCCTTCTCTCATCGCTATCACTAGTTCTGTTAAACTTGACTTTGTTTCATCATGATGATCACTTATTTTTTACCGCTAGTTCACCCAAGGAATGTCACCCAAGGAATGTCTATTCATTGATAGCGTAACTGACTCAAGCCTATGGCAAGTAAGTGTCGTCCCTAACTCTATCTGTAGACAACTAGACCTTACTTTCACTAACGATGCCAATAAGCTACACAGTAGCGTTTTGTCCTTTTACCCTATCCACTGTCGACAACTTTCACCCCTCTCTTCTTCACTCATTTTTCCATAACTCTCCACCCCAATCCACTCCTCCCCCTACTATCTCTTCTTACAACTTCTATAAAGCTAATTTTCCCAAAATCAATATCTATCTTAGCAAATCTTCTTTTGATTATACCTACCTATCCTCTTCTGAGGCTGTCTCCACGTTTTACAGTGAAATATTTAATTCCATTTCTCTTTACGTCCCTGGTATAACAGAAGACTACGCTATTTATGAAACAAAAGAAACAGATTATGGGCAGTTTACCCTTGTCCGGCCCCTTCTCGTATATGCCAATCAAGTGTGGTCCCCCTTTCAGCGAGTTCATATATCCCGAATCGAGATCATTCAATGTCGATTTGCTCTTCGTGGCCTGCCCTGGGATGACCCCTTTATCTTACCTCCCTATCGTGACCGCCTCAAATTTCTTAACCTGAATACTCTCGAAAAACGCAGAGACGTAGCTGACATTCTCTTCGTTCATCGACTGGTCTCTGGTTTTGTGGATTGAGCTTCTATTTCCTTCAACACTAACCCTTGTCATTTACGCTGTCCTCGTCTCTTCTATATTCCAACCCACCGCACCTCTTATGGTTCTAACGAATTAATCTTCCGCATACTCCGTAAGGTCAACTCAACGTCTGAAAGCAACCGACATTCTCTTTGTCCATCTGATACTAGCTGGTAACATCGACAGCCTCTCTTTACTTCAACTTATCTCTCCTGTCATCAACTCACGTAATCTAGGACCCTGTTTAGATGGCGATTCTCGACTACGTAGCGGGCAGTCATATCGTGTTTGCACATTGTAGCCCTTCCTCCTGGACTATTTTGATAAAATTTAATGGGGTATAAGTGGATTGAAACACTTCTGTATCGGACACCGTATTTCTCGTCCAAATACTCATTATTATTCGCGAATTTCCCTCCTCAACGATCGAACTAATAATGATAAATGGAATAGCGGCGGAACATTTCGGTTGTGGAAAGTTGCTTTCCTCGATTTTTATATTTTCTTCGTGACTGTCCTCCTCTCTTTGCTCCTCACTCGTCTTACCAAAATACTATCGGCATAG
Source organism: Volucella zonaria (assembly GCA_963966105.1). NCBI lineage: Eukaryota > Metazoa > Arthropoda > Insecta > Diptera > Syrphidae > Volucella > Volucella zonaria. The sequence goes on along the minus strand of OZ014532.1, from coordinate 200,985,229 downwards.
CAGACTCATGAGTCGCCATCTAAACAGAGTCGAAGGTCTATAACGCTCTTTCGATTCAAATTATGGGTACCTAGAACCAATATCAACAATAACCAATAACAACAACGAATTTTCCATAAGGAATTTCCTTTAGTTTATTTTTACCTCTCGGCCCAATCTCCCAACCCTTTAGTACTCGTAGCTATTAATTATATGTACCTTCAAGTTGATTTTGTTAGTCTTAAGTGTAGTATTTAAGTGTGCTTTGTGTGTATAATAAGCTACAATAAATCCGTTTGGGTTAACCCAGACCTCAAATCAAATCAAATCAATGAGTACATTGACAAGCCCATATGCAGTTTTTATCACTACTCTCTCCGTACTTTTATTCTCAAAAGATTGCATTCTTTGCCTTTATTCCGTTTTCTTTCATATTACGTATTTTTAAGTTAAATTGTATGTCCGCTTTCTTAACTCTTGGTATTCTCTTTCATTCGTATATTTTTTCTTTTTTCTGGCATCATTTCTCTTTGTTTCATTTTAAATTTTGTTAAATGAAAGTAAATCGCCATTTAAACGCAGACTTAGATCATGGAATTCTCTCTTTGATGATCATTTTTCCTATTAAACGCTGTCTTTGATTGCCTATGATCATTTTTAAAAGGACTGTAATTTTTAAGTCGGCATATTTACGCACCCTCAACTTACGCAGTTATGCATTTTTTTCTCGTTGTGTCGACTCTTTCAAATGCGCGTTCTCTGGATTAATCAGTAATTTGAGACGGCAAACAATTACCTTTTCAAAAATGCATAATAGGTAAAGAAAGGCTCTATAATATAAATCTGCAGTATGTATCTTGTGGGAGTTTTTTTTTATAAAACACGGTTTCTTGTAGCTCAATTCCCTTCTCTGATTTATCTAAATTGTCACAAAAGCACTGCTGGTTTACTTGGAAATTGTTGTTGCAATCGCTCTAACAATCCGCAACATCCTCCATGCGATAAATCTTCCGCAAAGGCTGAGACAGAATTATATGTAGATGGCATGTGCACGTGACATTCATATCCGGCGGATATTTTTTTGACTAAGGTTACCTATTTTAATGTGCACAAAGCGATGTTGTTTCGTCGCTTGGGTTTGCAATGTTTTTTCTATGCTCTAAGAAAGTGCACTACTATATTAGTCCAATATTATTCGTCTTTTTTATACATCATAGTTATCTGAATTGAAAAACAATGATTTAACAAAATTGAAGTTATTCAATTAAAAATTGGAAAAAAAACCTGCTCTCTGACTTCTAAGTTGCATTCGATATGTATTCCACATTTGAATCTATAACAGTTCCGCTTAAACGCTCGTGTTATCTTTGTAATTATTTTCAGAGCCTAAAAAATTGCATTTGCTGTCACGGAATCCTTACTTTTTTATAACTGTGTCCCATTTATTAAAGATACCACTCTATATATTTGATTACTAAGAAAAAACGTTGTCCTACATCTCTCCTGCTTTAACCTTCATTTTTAAATCAATTCATCGATAAGTACATCTTTATTTTTGATATTTACACAAAATTAACACCTATTCTTTTGTTAAATCCAATTTATTTCGTCTTAAAAGTTACACATCGTTTGTGCAAACAAATTGATTTAATTATTTCCATTGCGCTAAATAAAGTTTTTCAACTTCCTTTTTCGTTCGTATCCGAGGATTTACTTCCACTAAATCCACACCTTGCACTTGACTCATATTATATAATTGCTCCATAAGATATACACGCTCTCGCAAGCAAAGTCCGTCAAAAAGTCGTGTGCCAGTGTTACGCGCAAATGTTACATCTAATGCGTTTGATGGTTATTTGCAGGATTCAACTAACCGTCATTTCCATAATTTTGGCAAGTCCAAATTTATCCACAGCCTAAACATATAGATATTAAATATTTTGTCTTGCCATTTTATTAAATATTTTCTTACATCCCATGGCATAAACGACTATTCCCAACTTTTGTAATGTGTATGTATGCTTCTTTGGGGCCAATGTCTCCCAGGCCGATGTACACCAGCTCCTTTGCAAGTAAACTGAAACATTACATTTTTGAATTGCATATTTGGCATAAATGTTGTTTTTGATTATAATTTAAATAACGGAATACTGAAAAAAAAAACATTTTGCATATTTTTATGTATAAATATGTTGTTACACCTGCAAGCAAAGATATATAAAATAAAAATACCAAATGCTACTAAACATCCTCGTACCTTAAAAATTAAAATTGTTTGGCAATTGTCAAACACTGCAACAAGATGGTGGAGATAAAAATTCGATCTACGAAGAAATTTCGATTCTCGAAGTCAAATGAAAAGGTGGTGCCAAGTCAGCAAGAATTAGAACTAAAACTTGTATGTACAGGAAATGGTAGGGTGTAAATAGCTTAAAACGTCCTTTCCATGGAAAATCTTTTGGTAAATTCACAACAGAATGTCGTAGAAGTAGATCGACTGCCACGCTTATGATGTAGAAAATGACAAATGCACTTTTTGTCAGTTTACGCATGGTTGTGTATAAACAAGAGAATGAACTCTTTTATTTGTTACATTTAAGACGCCATGTTTACGCACTCTGGACTTAAGTAATTGCGCTTATGTTGGACATTTTTTCCATATTAAAAATTCTCGTTTATTGTTATTTCACTGTAGTATTTCTTTAAACTCCATCCTTTGATAATATTTCCCACACTTTCTTATATGTAAACCCTATGTTTATGTACTCTGTACTTATTGAGTTGTTCTTATGTTTAGAAATTGTTTCCACATTAAAAATTCTCGTTTACCCTTATCTCATTCTAATATTATGTTTAGCTCTACCTTTTGATAACATTTGCATTATACTGTGCACCGTTGGGCAAGTTCGTTTGGCACTTAATTGTGTGAGTAAGTTTGTTAGGTTGAGCTTTGTTTGAATAGTTTTCGCGTCGTGTCTGCGGTGGTTGAAATGAATGCTTACAATGAATTGGAAGTTTTTAAGTTAGAACTACATGTACATAGTAGTGTACAGAGGGTAAAGGTAAAGAATTGTGTAGCTCAGGAAGAGAGGCGCGAATGTTGTAATAATTGTTTGCATGGTTGCATGGTGATGGTTTATTTGTTCAACATCTTTATTCTTTATGTATTGTTATAAATATGTATAGTTTTCGTGTCGTGGCAAAAGTGGTAGGATTGAATGCACACAGTGAAATGATGTTTTTGTTAGCTTATTACTGTATGTAGTGTAAATGGTATAAGTTCGTAAGGTAGAAGAGTACAAAGCGGTTTTAATAGTTTAGTTCATTTATATAACAAGTTTGCAGTTTACGCACGGTGGTGTATATAAACGTTGAGCTCTGTTATTTGTTTACATTTTTGCTTAATTACCACGTGTCTTGTTTGTGTCCTATTTATAGCTACTATATTAATTATGGTAGCGTTTGTAGTAGGCTTTTGTGTGTATGCTTTATATTACATTAAATACCTACATATGTGCACGCAATTTGATATATTGCTTGTGAAATGAAATGATTTTTGGATTAATGATTGGAGTTTATGATGGGAAGATTTAGTTGTACTGCTGTAGTTTTATTTGCTTTTATTGAATTTGAATGTGCTCATCTTATGCATTAACACAGATAGAAAAAACGAACTCCCACCAACTCACTTTCCACGTACCTATCCACTGTCAACTCACTAAGTAAACAACTGTCGCCCACCACCGACCCAGCAATCTACTATACTCCCACCAACCGACTATGCACCCTCACAGTCCATTAACCGCATTCCAAACATCTATCACCTTCCGCACCGCACCTCCTAGTTAGAGAGAAAAAACAAACCATACACCTTTGTTCAATAATATAATTAGTATATTTAACTTACTGTTAACTTAAAGTGTTTTGAGTTAAAAAAACAAAAGGGTGCTTAATAAGACGTGTGGAGAATGTGCACCCAACTGCTTGCATTCCCAAAGATGTTCTTCTTCAACGCGGGTTACAATATATTCTATTGGAGAAAAGCAATACAATAATTATTAATATTTTACTTCTTTTTTTAAATTTTTAGCCACTGCAAGACATGCGCGAGTCATTGTACAAGACTGAAAATTTACGAGCCACTTCATCTAAACAATCAGTAAACCACTCATAATACGAATCTGTAAATATATTGTCTATTCTTCCATGCTCATAAAAATATTGCTGAATTCCTAAAAAAAAGGGCAAAAGATAGCCTTCAAAATCTTTGGAATAAAAAAAAAACCTATACCTAAGACTAAATAATAAATCGTGTCCGGCGCATACTCTGTACGAATAGTTAAGATCATCGACTGTCATCTGCAGTAGTTTCGTTCTGGGCCATTACCCGTTGTCTTCATGCATGCACTCACGCCAAAAGTAAACTTTAGACACATATTTGCGTCTAGTTGATTGCGTTGAAGGTTGAGATGGATTGTTATCAACAGACAAGCGCTGTCGTTTTATTGGTGAACGATTATTGCGTGGGGGGATTGGTGCAGCTATTGCACCTCGCTTACGACCACAACCTTCTCTGTAAATAAAAGTGTATAAATATTTTTTTTTCTTGCATATTAAAACCCACCTCCGTGCTTCCCTTATTATATTAAGTCCCATGTGCATGGCTGGATCTTCTCCAACCGGTGTAGTTTGGAACATTCCGGGCGGAGGATGAGTTATAGTATTTGCTGTCATAGCTAATTCCAGGTGTACGCCTGGTTCTTCATACTCTCCGCTAGCCATTTTCAATTCAATCTGCAGAACGTCTTCGCCGAAGTTCGTATTGGTTTGTGGTTCCATATTCACAACAACATTGTTTATCTGTGCTGCCGGTGGTATTGCACTGCAATCATCCGTGGCTCAGATTCGTATCCCATTCTAAGCTCGAATTTGTGGTTCCATATTCACAACAACATTGTTTATCTGTGCTGCCGGTGGTATTGCACTGCAATCATCCGTGGCTCAGATTCGTATCCCATTCTAAGCTCGAATCTGATTTATTCTTATCATCTGCCACCATCTCATCCTCAAATGGATCTGTAGGCATTTTGTTTATTTCTTTCAAAATTCCATTTGCAGAGTTTTTAGAGGTAGGAATAAAAATCGGCCCAGGAATTAGAAGTGGAATGAGGACAGGTATTGGAATACATATACATTGGTTGTGGTTTTTGGAACGTAAATGGGTACTCGTACTGGTATTGGAACTTCAACTAAAACCGTCGAATTGAAGTCCTCGCCTGTATATCGATTCCTGACTTCTCGGGGTTTCATTCAACTGACACATTATCTGCTTTAGGACAAGCGGTTTGCACGTTACGTACTGTAAGGAGATATGGAGGAATTGTAATAGTCTTTGTTTCTTTTTTCTAGTTGGAATGCTTCCTTGAGTTATTTCCGTAGCGGTTGAGGTGCTTGAACTTATAGATGATCTTCCACCACGTAGTTGGAGCTTATTTTCAGGTGTTGATGCTGAGTTTTTTTTGCTGAAATAGGTGACAATGTTGAAAAACGGGTTCTTGTTGTCCGAGGAGCTGCAGCTGGCAGAGGAGTTGGTATCCGCGGGGTTGGTATATCTTTGAAATACTTTTTTCCATGGGTGCGTGCACGAGTTGCTAAGTGTCCTTGCGACATTGCTTTGCTGAAATGACTCTTCTAAGATGGACAGATGACCGTTGACTATATTTTTATTTTTAATTTTAGTTCGGAGTAGAATCGAAATTCTGGCAATCTATTTTATTGCTTGCAAGTAAAATTTTTAAAAGTTTAAACTTTTTTGCAGCGCTCATTTAGGAAAATTGGCAATAATAATGGCAAATACATATATGTAACATATGTAAATGGGCTCAATTGGCTTAACTTACACAAAAACCTCCATACCGTCGAAACGACACCACGGACGCTGGTGGCATCGCCAATTCCTTAATTATGGTGCGATTTTACTATTGTTTCTCAGTTTCATCTGGGAGTAAACATATTCATGTTCCAATGCCCTTCCGTACAGCGGAGGTACTCGATATCGGTTTACTGATGGGGCAATTGTCCAGTTGTGGAGTTTAAATTATTAAATTTTTGTCGTTTGCAGCAAACGTAGGCACGTTTTCATTCATATCATTGTTGGATAAGCTTCTCAATGCTTTTTGTTGGCGTGGTATGCACCAGTACTTGGTTCCAGAGGTCACTTAATTTTCTTTTATGTCGAAGTTAATACACTCTTTATGCAGAATCAGCACAAACAATATTACCTCAGCACACGCGTTACAAAACTTGAAATAAGGCAATCGCACATGCTTATCATGTTGTGATTCTTTTCCCACTAGGCGCACATGTTTATTATGTTGCGATTCAATGCTCATAAACTTTATGTTCCATTGCCTTTATCTCGATTTACGTCTGCAAAATACATATTGTAAATTAGGTTATAAATAGATAGAAGTATTAGTAAGAATAATTTCTTGCTACAGTTAAGTGAATTTTTAATAAAGAGACTTAGTCTCATAAAACAAGTTTTTTTTTTTTAATTTAATTTCTGTACAGTCCATTTTTGTAACCAAAATTTGTACTACATTCGACATTTCACTATTCATTTTGTCTACAGTTCAATAATTGTTTTAATTGTATTCGAATTAAATTTATATAAATACTTCGTATGACGACTTCTGAATTTGTGCGCCAGTTAAATTCTTATTCTCATTACAACTCTCTGCGCTGCTGCCAAAACAGACTGCATTCATGATGTGACAACAAATGTACACATGTTATGATATCCATTAAATAAAAAACCAATTGCTATTATTAACGACGAGTATACAGTAAAAAGTGTTGCCATTGTTTTTATACATACCATGTCCTCTTGTGGCCGTATTTGGTCTTTGTCCTAGTTCCCAGAATCCAATTCTAAATGTTGTAATAATCAAGCAGTCTCACCGATAAGCCTTGATTTTGCGAATCCACCAAGTATTTTGTAGGCAAGAGATAAAAAAACTTCGTCATTTTGTTTACGAGCACGTGAAATGTGGAGTTTTGATATTCAGCAAAATAAGTTCATTGCAATTTTCCCCTGTGATTCACTTTCAACACCATTAGGCCTGTTCCCGATTTTTGTAACAATTTGTAAGAGAATTTTTTGCTTAAGTTTGAGGAGTGGGGATGGATTCTCTCTTAAGCCTAAAATCTTGAGAGAAAGCTTTTTTGTAAAATATGTGAAAACATCAAATGTAACAATTAAAAACAAAACAAACAAGAAATGACTGATGTAATGTAATGAGTTTTATTATTATTAGGCGAACTATTCACTTCAATCTGAAGCTCTCTATTCTCTTTTTGCCCATGTCCAAGTCTTCTTTTGAGTTAATTTTCATAAAATTGTTACAATTCACAAAAATTTAGTCTTTTACGAGTTTGACAGTTCTTTTAAAATTTAGTTGATTTGCCGTTTTTTACATTTCCTGCCCAAAGAAAAAGCTTGTGTAGAAAATTGGATCGATTGACAGGATGGGGAAATGAATTACTCTCAAAAATGTTCTCTTTTACAAGATTTTTCTCACGGGAACAAGTACAAATTTGAACAATTTTGGACTCCTGGAACCGACCTATTGTGGATGTTGGCTTTACATTGTAGATCCATCAATTCACGTCTGTAAGCGTCAAATATGTCATAACGACCTTCAACTTTTTCCCTTCGGATTAACACTTGAACACTAAGCGCATTTCTACCTTCTGAACTCACTTGGGTTAAGGTTGAAAATATGTTTACAATTGCAATTTTTTGTTCCAAGTTAAGTGTTACACGTATTTATGTAATGAAGTAATGCCTTAATATACGTAGTGTACATGATTTTATAGTTTTATGTTACTTTAATTTGTTTACATTTTTATTTTATTTGAATTGAACAGTTTTAATTGATATTTTCCAAACAAAAACTTTATATTTCTATTCGCTCCGGGATCATTCCTCCGTTGTATGGAAGTGCCCAGTGTAGTGGTTGTTCACATACGGGTGTATGAAGTTCGCCACTGTTATTTTTTTTTTTCATATTCCGAAGACAAGCGCTGTCAAGAGAAAATTTCATGGTTGATGTCTACAGAGTTGTCTTGAATAAAAACCAAACACTTATTTCTTGAAATATTTCTTATCTGCAAACTACTCGTCTCCACTGGATATTTTGATTTCATGAATATTTTCTTAATACCAGTGAAGTCTCGTGGAGACGCGGTGTAACAGCCGTTCTGTCAAAAAAACATAATTGAAATTTTGTATATGTTAATTGTTATCTCTTTTCTATATAAGTCTCAATAAAGTAAAATATCTCTCCACGACCAAAACATTCGCGCGAACTTAACTCACATATTTTTTTTGAAAACAGAAAACGAATGGCAACTAGTATTCGCAGGTCGCTAAAGGCGTCCACATAAAGGGCAACTTGTACACATAATTTCTAAGACATTTGAGTGGGGAGAAATTGTTTTCAACTTTACACACACTCCAATTTAGGATTTCGTTCAATATCGAAGAAACAAAAAATTGGAAATGCTCTAGAAAGACAAGGCATAATAACCCTATAGAGTTCCACTATTTGTATCAAAATTTTCTGCTCGGTTTCGAACATATTCTTATCCGCGTACAACAGGTCCTCACTCAATAAATGCAAGGTGAACATTGAGGATCAAATTGTGGCAATTTGCCTACACACGACACAATTTTTAGGACGTTATGGAAGGGAGAACAGAAATTGTGAGATTGCCCGAGGAAATCTGCCAATTTGTTTTGATGGAAGCCCAATTGTCTTCCATACAAGCCAATTTTCCTGTTGGTTTCAAGTTGCAATCGGAAATTGTGTCAAAATTACCCTTCGTGTAGACGCTTTAAAGGGTTTATTGCATATATCTTTCCGAATTGAAAGGATTATTTTATGCTAATTTGCAAGTTAAGACCTAAAAGTAAAACAACAATTGTAAGATCTGTAATCTCACATGCTTGACATCCTCCGCAAGCATCAGAAATTCGGAAATGGATCCTCCCTGAGATACAGAGGTTTTAAGAAAAGCCTTACCCTGTTCTGTTTTGACTCTTATTGAAGATAGATGGTGTACAGTAAGAAAGGGGCGGTATCGTTGAATTCGTAATTATGAGTTCCTTTACTGTTTAAAAGTAAATGTTGCCCTAAAATTTAGCAGCACTGGCATTTTATCTGTTCAAAAAGTGACACGTTTTACAACAAACGAAAAATAAAGGCGGGTCATTTCATTTCAAGTCAGTAGTTTCCAAGACACAATCCAACTTTTTGAAACCTTAAAACTTAAGAATTTGTGGCATGCTTTTGCAACAGCCCTAAAAAAATAACTGGCTAATAGCTGTTTTATAATTTTTCTCCCGTAAAATAGATTTGTTTTTCATTCTATGACCCCTAGAACGGGAAAAAGGAACCCCTTCGGCTTCGGGTAGGTAACGCCCATTTTCTCAAAATCTTAACAAACGGAACATCAGAAATAAAGATATACAGCAACCCTCTTGGAATGCGTTCACATTCATATATACATATTTCTGTATGTATGAACATATTGTAGTACAACATATGCGTCGTCAAAAATAAAAATAAATGGAAAAGACCTAAACAATTCAGTTTTTTTTTCTAGCTTGATAAATTCACAAAACGGAACATGAAGTATGAAATAATCTTTTACTTACATAACTACCCGTTACTTTTCGTCCATACTCAACTACCTACATATTTACATTCTTAATTAAAAGCGTTCTTCTTTAGATACAATTTTACTAGTCCATACTTCTTATTTCCTTTCCTCTGTTTCTGCAACTTCAAATTGTTCGCCCTCATTTTTCTTCTTCAATTATAATATTTAATATTCGAAAAACCTCTTCTGTTACCCCGTTTAAAAGTATTTTACTTCCTAAACATATCTCCATCGTGCAATTTGTTTTTGTTCTGACAATATTTATCGAATTGTCATTTCGATCATTTGATGGTTGTGTTTTAGGTTTAATAAATTTGTTCAGAATTAAGGGTGTGTTTCACAAGTGTATATTTGATGTGATTCGGAACAATTATGTTGGGTATTCGATTGAAAATGAATTAATGTTTAAAAAAGGAAACTAAATTAAAAATGATTTTGTTTAATATTTGCTACGAAAACATATTTCGTTGTAAATGAAATTATACCTACACAAAATAAAATATTTATTATGATAGACTGACCATTATAATTCAAAATAAATATAAAATTAAACTAAATCATTAATTATGAGTAAGATTTTTGCTCAAGACTTAGATACTTATAGCACATAGTAAACAAAAAATGTTATAAAATTAAAAAAAAAAAACTATTTTAAGAATTAATCTAAAAATATTTTTTTACTCGTTCCTAAATTAAATATTTAACTATTTTTCATAAATTAAAATGAAAAATTTCATTTTTTGACATATTACATATTTTCTATTTATGAATATAATTTAGATTTTGGGGACCAGAAATACAATACTTAGAGCACATGTTGAAATATAACTTAGTTGTCGTCTTAGTATGTGGCCTCCACCTGTTAGAAAAGATTTCACTTATTTACGAGTACTTTACTTGTGTAAGCAATTTGACTCAAGTTAAATTCTCTTTCCAAGAGGGATCAACGGCAATATAATATATGTGTAGATATTATTGATAATACCAAAAATACTCTCTAGCAGCATTCAGAAACAAACTTATTGGAAAAGAATTAAAATCCATTGGCGTACTATAATAAGGTTAGTGAGCTGTTAAAGTACCCCGTATCACATGATCCAGATAAGATCTTTTCTTGATATCGCAATGCTCTCCATCTAATTTAAAGATCTGAATGTCATGATGAGCTACTTTAGAGCAGATTTAAGTACGAACTTTTTAGCAATCCCAGCAAAGTGGAGGATTTTCGAAAATACATGATCAGACTGAGATTTCTTCATCTCTTTGTACGCCACAGATCTACCTCGGGCCAGATTTTTATTGTTAGATTGTAAATTGAAATTTGAGCAGCTGCTATTGGTTTTTTTAATCGCGTGTAACTTGAGCATAAATTTACAAGCTGCGAGTGGCATTCCTTTGTCTTTAGATATTTAATGTCTCGATTGTCATGTTCCCAGCAAATGTAAATGTTGAATTGCTTGGGCTTCGCTTTCCGACTCATCCAATGGTCTTGCTCTGATTTTGACATTGATGCACTTTCGACTGCTGAGGAAGGTACTGTGTAGTCATTTTTATGACTAATTGTATTTGGGTTTCAAGGATATGCGAGTGATCTGTTTGGAGACTATACCCCTTGAGGTGAGTTTCAGATGGATGACGGTATATGCCAGTGTCTACTCAATTCAGACGTCCACAGGTTGCAAATGAAAACAAAAGTGGAGGTAGATCTTAAAGCACCACTGATGAACTGATGATGAGTATGTATACGGATGCTTGCATTTTCCCTAGACATTTCGAATTGTTTTTCTATTAATAGCTATATGCTATAGAATGCATAAAAATACGTCTAACAACATTTTTATTTTTTTCATATAGGTATGGGTCGACATCCAGGCCAAACTTTTAGATCTAATTTAAGAGTCTATAAAGGGCTCTTTGAACTATGTTTCCTTTTGTATTTGGTGAATACCTTACAGCGGTCCTTTTGGCTACTGAGTTTTATTGGCTTCGTCTAACATGTTTTCAAGCAGATAACCGTCTGAGCTTCTCCTGGAAAATCCTTCTTATGTGTGATTGATATTCCGTTATTTACACCACGAGAGGGCTCACTGCCTCTGACAGTGCGGTTATCATCTTATCTGCCTTGACAAGGCTTCCTTCAGCATTAAGGAAATATGATTAATATAAATATAAATATAATTTTTTGAGGCTAGAAGTGTTCCCAATGGGAATGTTAGTGAATGCAAGGCGGTTCTAATTGATTTTCACTTGCAGTGTAGTACGTAGCCCATAAAGGTAAAGGTCAATCAGTTTTTCCAGGGCTTTTTAGAAGGGAACTAATGTGTTTCTAGTCATTGGGATAAGATCTTCCGCTTTCTCCTGGTATGAAACCCCCATTAAAATCGGTCCATTATTTTTTAATGTGGGCCAAATCAAGGCAACTAATTTGAATGACTTTTAGCTCTGACGGAACTGTGCCCCAAGATGTCTGTGGAAGTTAAAAAGGAAGATATAATAATAAACTATAGAAAATATTAATGTACATACCATATGTATAAATACATGGTTTTTTAAAAGTAGAAGCCAAAAATATTTAAACATTTGGATACAAAATAAAATATATAACATGCTTGGTTAAGTAATGTTTAAAAAATAAATGGTTGACGCGAAAGTTGGTGATGGACCAAGTCCTAGTCTCCCGAATTGCGAAAAAATAGAAGACTTTTTCGTAGAGAGAAGATATCACATTTGGTGAATTGTTGTTGTCGCCGAAAAGGTGGTTATGTCATGAAAATATGTATTACTTTTTGGTGATGGCTGAGCTTTTAACCCAGACTCTATTGAGTAATGCTCGGCAAACTTAACCCTTCGTCATGACATGCTACCATAATAAAGAAAGTTGAAATATATATCTATTTGAGATAAGTGCTCTGCTCAAATGCAAAGCTTTGCAGAGAGGAATTGTAAACAGTGAATATCATAAACACTATTTCTAGTAAACTTGTACAGATAAAGACTTTAAACAACGTTATTGAGCGGAACAAAAAAAGGCGAACAATCAACTTCCATGTTGTAGCTTTGTGTTCAATCAACCGGAATGGATATTCCAAGCAAAATATTAATTTACATAATAAAAAGTTTTTTTTTTAAAATGGAATGTTAATTAGTTCACAATAACATTTGTTTTAATTTTACGTTTTTAAGTACATTTTAGTTTAAGATATGTGTATTGGTTTTTAGCATGCCTAAACATCCTGCAGAATAAACGATCTCTTCAATGAATTGGTGGTGGCGCCAAATAACGAATTCGTCGTCTAAATACCGTTCATGTGGACATCTGCAATTCGTATTTTTGAATCCGTTCCAGAAATAACTCGTACTATGCAACCTATCTTGCCGCTGTTGGGGTGGTACGTAGATTGTTATTTGCAACTAACACGATAATCTTACCCAAAAGTGTTGCTGGATTTGGCTTAGTTTTTACTTTTTGTCATCTGCCAAGTAATGAGTACCTAGATTATTTTAAACTACTGGTTCTGGAATGGAGCTACGATTAAAAAATTACCTGAGATCAAAACGAGACACAATGTCAGCGGGATGGGCTTTTGTATTTGTGTAGCTCCAACTACATATGATTGGTAAGGAAGCTTTGGATTGTTGAAACTAGGCTAGCGGCGAATAGCTCCCAAAAGAACGGGTAGACAAAAATCCAGTGAATAATTATTTTAGAGTCTGTCTATAATTGGAAAATTATTTTAGTCCATTTGAACTAGCAAGGAATCAGGGAAGAGTTCCATTTTTGGATGGGATGAATGGTTATTTAATTATTTTTCAAAAATTGTTGATGGTCTTAAATTATAAGCAATCGCAATATGAGAACTCGTTTAGTTTAACCGTATTTGCCTCTCGATTCGCAACAGAGTTTAAGTTGATCCACTCGTATATTTAATTATAATTATTTATGTGCCTGTCTACATTATCATGGGAATGAAAGTCGTGTTGAGCAAGACGGGTAGATTTTATGTGAATCGAAATTCCACCGAAACTCCAAAATATAGTTCTCGGTGGAATTGGATATACCTTTTCTCAAAGTACCTGTTCACGTTGTCGTGGGCAGGAAGATTATCTGACAGAGAGGCAAAGCTTTTTATTTAAGTGGGAAGAAGAAGGGCTACTTGTGAAGCATGACGTTTGTTCCCATATCGTTCCATTTTTGACATGTTTTTTCATTTTAGTTTTGATCGTTGATGTGCAAGGAAGTGTAAAGAAGAGGAAAAAAGGCATGTTTCACGCTACCTGCTCCCATTTAAAAATTAAAAATGTTCCGATTCAAGTGTTCCGTTTGCCAAAAAGTTTCTCAACCCCATGAAAACGTGAACACGATGTTTGTGGGAAGGACCTTTGTGCTTACGCCAACGTGAACGGGCACTTAGAGTTTATTTTCGTAATTTTGAAAACAAAAATATAAATAAATACCATTTTTAAGGTATAAACAACTAAAATAGCTTTCTTAGTAACCAATTTTCATTACATGCTTATACTGCAAGGAAAACCTTAGACAGCATTGATTTTCTGACGCTGAAACTTGGTTGAAATAATGAAAAATAAATCGGAAGAAATCAAGTTAGCAGTAATATTTATACGAACACGTGAAAAAAAGAAGTTGATTAAAGAAAATTGCTGCTGCAATTTTAGGCAACACGATAGAACGAGATAACCGGATGAAGAAGAAAACCATTTCAAATTTTACAAATTTGTAAATACCAGAAATATGAATATGTTTACATGATGATGTTACTTGTTTGGGGAACATTTTAAGACAAGCTGATTGATGAAGAGAAAACCGTACTTGAAGAGAGTGGGTAGTTAAAATATTAAAACGTATTATCATTTAATTCATTTTTATCCACGTCATTGCGTAAAGATTGTGCATCTGTCGTCACATTGGGTTCATTATCGTCGGAAAACTGATTCCTGTAAGGTTCCTTTATCAAATCAAAGAATAAGTAGTAGCCACTTGGTGAAAGGTAAGATGCTTCGTTCATGTGTTCACCAGTTTTTGTGTACTTGGTCCATAGAATTCTTTTTGAGTGGCAAAACACTGTGGGGCACGACTTTCCCGGAAGATAGCATAATTTTAAATTTTTTTCGGGGTTCCTACCCTTGTAATGCATGGAATCTTACGAGTAATTAAGGGTCATAGTTCCTACCCTTGTAATGCATGGAATCGTACGAATAATTAAAGGTCATAGTTATGAGCTCACGTCTAAGCTTCAAGTACTTGAAATATAGCTATAGGTTGTTGCTTTTTTACGCATGTAACATGTTGGATAGCTGCTGCTATCTTCTGAATCTCGCTGTTAGAATAAAGCTCCGGAAGCTTCTGTACCGGCTCAAAGATTAATGCGATTTTGAAATCATCCATCTTTTTCGACATCTCCGACAGTGGTCAGAAAGAAATTTATAAAGTCAAACATTTTTTGTAGTTGTTTCGCAATAGATTTTTTTAAAAACATGTGAATTACAAACCCCGAAAGTTTGTTAACTAAATGCAAATTGTTCGAATGAGTCACGAAAAATCTGTACTTTATATTTGGCACTTCTACTGGGACAATAAGTCACAAATGATTGGTACTTTCCAAGGGTGAGCCAACAGATGGTGTGGATGTTGGCTGTCAATTACTGCCATTTACTGAATTCGATGTGATTGATCTTTTTGACAGGTATCATACAATCTAGTAATTTTAGTCATGGAGTCATTTACCACGCAACGACGCATTTTAGTTATTCAATCCTATTACGAAAATGGGCGATCTGTAAAAGTAGCATTTCGTAAAATTCGCGAGTTTTTAATCTTTCCGATGAAGCCCATTTTTGGATGGATGGGTACGTAAATAAACAAAATTGTCGTTTCTGGGGACCGGAAGATCAATACGAGATTCACGAAAAACCAATGCATCCTGAAAAAGTCTCTGTACGGTTCGAATTTTGGGTTGGCGGCATCATTGGCCTGTACTTTTTCGAAGATGAGGCTGGAGATACAGTTACAGTGAATGGAGAATGTTACCGCAACATGTTGACCGGCTATTTTTTTTCCAAAATTTAATGAATTGGATCTGGACGATGTCTGGTGTCAACAAGATGGTGCTACCACCCACGCAAACCACCAATCAATCAATTTATTGCGTACGAAATTTGAAGATCGCATTATTTCGGTTAAAGGAGAAGTTGATTGGCCTCCAAGGTCATGCGATTTGACATCTTTAGACTTCTTCCTGTGGGGTTATTTGAATAGTAAGGTCTATGCCAATAATCCATCGACGATTCAGGATCTTAAACATAATATGCAAACTGAAATTAAGGATATTGACCCACTTATTCTTCAAAAAGTCATCGATTATTTTGACCTTCAAATGGTCGTTGCAGCAGAAGCCGTAGTGGTCACATGAACGATGTTGTATTCCATTCATAATTGCCATAGACCGATATTTATTAATCAATAAAATTCTACATAGATTTCATAATAAAAGTGTGTTTAATTTAATGAAAACTTCCACACTAGCTGTTGACTCACCCTTTACTTGCCACATCAAATGGGACGTGAAAAACCCTGTTCTTTAGATCTGACGTTGTAAATTGTCTTACTGTTTGTAACTTATCTAGCTGCTTCTCGATATTACGAAGCGCGCACCTTTCTTTGAATATATGGTTTTTCTGTTTATACCTCGGAAATCAACAAAATGTCTGCTTTATCCATCCTCCTTCACAAACACAACTTGGGTTCCGTATTCTAAAAAACTTTTCTATCGCTTATCAACTGTCTTATTCGACTTCAATTATCGTTTACTCTAAAGTTGAGAATATCCTGTTCGTAAGCTTGTAAGCAGTTCGTCGTCTATTGTAACACTCTTTATAGCCACACACGATTCATCTGGGACTCCAGGCGAGTAATTTTTAATAAGAGAGAGTACTAGTAGCTTTTCAGCTTCTTTTGATTTGATGTTTTTCGATTTTGAGAAATTTAGTTTACTTTTTTCTTTTACGTCCACATTTATAATATGATGGCCAGAAAATAAATCCACTCCTCGGAAAACGTTGATTGATTTTCTCAGACGTTTTACAGGAATCGTAGTGTGTGGTGTTGGATCTGTCGTCACACATATTTTACTCCCTTTACCTTGGCTTTTATTCACATGGTTTCTCGACTATGAGCAGTCATTACCTGAAAATTTTCTTTGAATTAATAACAATAGTTACGTTTGTCTTTCTTTCTCTCAACATTGCAGTCCGATTTCTTGTTTCCATATCTGTTGCATTTCCAACACTTTAGTCATTATCCTTTTGAAGCCGATTATTCATAGTCGGTAGGTTTTGCTTATGGTCGTTGAGAAATGAGGACTCCGTTTCAATATTCTGACTATTAAACGACATTGTCAGCAACATACTTGGCCCATGGATGATCTTGATCAATTATCTTTATTGCCGTCCAGTTCAGCTTTGCTACTATAACTTATAAATACCGCAGAAAATTTGAACTTTGATCCTTCGCATATGACAGCCGCTAATATTTGTCCTATGTGCGGTAATGAAGAGAGGTTGAACGTGGGACAAGTTTTCTTCAATCTGGGCTTCGCTGTATATTACAATGCTTGCCTGAAGAAATTTTTCGAAAGGCAGGTTTCGGTGTTTTTAGAAGTACATTCTGTTGAAGGCGTGAACTTGATTGTATAAGCCTTATCCAGCTACTGAATCGCTCGCTGGCTCTCCATTTTTATTTAGACCTCAATGAACCCAAAATATGGATATATGGTTTCAATATCGGTGTCCTGTGATCCGTTCAACCGCCTTCAACCTGCAATGAACAATAGGTCATTAGTTAATAACATTAGTTAAATACAACGGTATTTGGTCTCTTCTACGAGTTGAGCTAATCAAGAACTATCATCGAAGCACTCCAATTGAATTCCGAACAAATAGGAATTGTGAGCCCCTTTGTTGTGGCTTAAATTATTCTAGCTCCTATCACTATTCCTTGCACTTTGAAATGTAGTATACCTTAATATACTTTAATATCGCACATTTTACCTTTGGCTTTACCAAAGACATTTGAATTCCAATTGATGTGAAGATCCTTATGTTAATCATCGCATAATGAATAGAACATCTCGAAATTCGTAAGTTTTTTTTTATAGCTTTTAACTAAGCCAGCCTAATTTTCCATTGGCTGTTTAAGTCGCACGGAATGGCTTGGTCCTATCCTATTTGGAAGCATCATGTTCCCTGTTGCCCCATCCTTAAAACTGCAATATAATGAGCAATCAGTTTTAGCAGGCCGTATAACGACATTAGGATGATGAGTACTTTTTATTTCGTGAGAACTTTCTCAGCGTTGTTTTATTATAGTTTAATGAGTGTGTGATCGCGTTTAGGTCCATATCTGAGATATTTTCCCACATATTTTCAATATTGTCATTTTGGTGAATAATCAAAATCTGCTTTATTACCCGCCGGAAGCAACTCATTGTAGTATGATACGAGTCACATATCTGCTTTGAGTGCGATAACAACTTCCGGATCTGGAAACCATCTTATCTACCAAGTAATCGACACATAACATATATGTATATACTCGTATTTTACCTGATGCTCTCGACAGCATGCACCTGCAACATACTTTTAGAGTACGATATTATGTGGCATTAAGACGGTTTACCTATTATGCGTGATTTAGTGAACTGATCATAAAACTCATTACGTAGATGTCAGCATTTTCAATAAAGTTCCAGCCGTGCAATAGAACCGTTTAAATTGTTGACTGATTGGATATATTTTGACCACATGAAAGATTTCACTACGTCAGCCTTATTCGCCTGTGTCAACATGCGAAAATGATGGTGATGATGTTCAAGCTGTAGTGTATTAATCATTCCATGAATCCGGGTCAACGACTGTTGATTATCGCAAAGGTACATACCTACGAGTATTCTAATTTAGAGTCACATGCACAATTGTATAGAGTAAGTTATCAAAGTAATGATGTTATTTTTTTATGCAATCTGCAATTATTTATTCCACATTCTCTTACTTTGAGGGTTTTCGTGTAGCAAAAGATAGATCCGGCATGGCGTATAGTGTTAAAGAGCCTTCCATTTACTCCCTATATCCAGTTAACAGAATTTGCGGCAGCATGTGACGCTCTTTAAAGTTTTATTACAAACGTAAAACTGTTCAGATTTTTAAACCTCTACTTAAACTAAACTATATTGGCTTTTTAAGTGCTAAAACTAAATTTTGTAGACTTAAATTAACGCAATGCAATTTGTCCAAAGCAAATTTTTCTATAATGACTATGTCGAACGATTTAAAGTATAACAGACAAAAAGAACAGGAACATGATCACTATGAACAGAAGAATATAACAAAATAAATATGGAAGTTAATAGACATAGCATATATACGCATGTGTAAGTATATACAAAATGTTTTAAAACTTTAAATATATATTTCAAACATGCGTTAACCAAATATTGTGAAGCTTTTTTTAAGATGAAATAGGACACATAAAAATCGTGGTTATGGCCATGGTAGGATAATTTTATGCCATATGCTTGAATATGATTTTGTGCATATGAACACCGCAGCTGGCTTGAATAAAGCGAAATCTGTAAATCTAATTTTCAGTTACTTTTTCGAGCAGCAGCAGAATGTTGGCTTCTACCGTCTGTGGACGACTAGCGACTTCACATATCTGTGCAGAAAATAATTTCAAGGTGTTAAATCAAATGATATTGGAGGCCAATTCACATATCCACTACGTGAAATTATGCGCTCATCGAATGCTTCTTTTATTAAGTTTATTATAACGCTGGCATAATTTTTGAAGAAACATAAATATGGACTGATGTTAACCAAAATGTTATTGGGGATGTAACGACTAGGTCTTAATAACGGATTATGAAATTTTCACTCCAAATGCGGAATTTTGTTTATTTGCGTAACCATGCAACCAAAAAAGAGCCTCATTGTTGAACTAAATTTTGTGTTAAGAAAGAAAAAAATATCGTTTTCATCCCATTTACCAAACAATGACGCACACAGTGGTTAATCGGCTTCGATCCTTGCACGAGCTGGAGCTTGATAGCTTGTAAATGAAGATCTTTCCGCAAAATCTTGCATAAAGTGGATAGGCATAGCTCCAGTTGTGTGAACGATGGCGAATAGATGCATATGGGTGCTACTCAATACTACTCCACAGCAGCAACAGCTTCTGCGGTGTGCACTGTACGACTTCTGTAGATGCATTTGGCCAAATAGAGCATGCGTGATGCGAAAACGACAGGAATTGGAATTAGGTCTGTTCACTCTCTCAAATGCGTTCTCTTTTACAATTTATTTTTTGCAGGAACAGCTTTTTGTACAAATTTGCAGTCCTGGAACAGACCTATTATGTACTTCCTCAGATGGACAAATCAGCTGTCAAATTGGCTATTGCTAGGAAAAGTGTTGTCAATTGAAAACCAAACCTCTAAAAAAACATCATTATATATTCACGAGGTGGCGCAAGCAAAAGGCATCACCCTATCGGAAGATGCTATAATTTTTGCAAATGGCGGCAAATGTCAATTCTACTTTGACATTTGTGAAGTGAGCAGATACAAAATATACGTCAATAAGACATGAATCGCTACACACCTAAAGAATATTCGTTACGATTGTTTTGCGGAATAATTCGTCGGTGGTGTTGGCGCAGTGTGAGTTTCGGCGTAGATTTCCTGGTCGTCCGACACCAACTGGACAAACACTACAACGTTTAGCCAGTCTCTAGGAGTGTATAGGTAAACACGAGGTACTACCAAATCTGGCCGACCCCGGAGCAGCCGTTCTGCTGAGAATATTGCAGCTGTGGTTGAAGATGTCGCAGAGGACCCCGGAGTACCGACCAGAGGACGTGCAACGCAATAGGGCATCAGTCGGCGGTCTTTACAGAGAATTTTGGTGAAAGACTGTAAGACGTTCCCTTACGGTGCATACTGTACGAGCGATAAGCGTAATTCTGAGGGCTGCATTTCCAGGTCGCCGAATCTCTCGTTTTGGCAATTTGGACCGGCCGGCAAGACCGCCTTATTTAACCGTTCCAGACTTCTTTTTTGTGGGGTTTTTTTGAAGTTCAGAGTCTATGTCAACAAGCCTCAGACTCTTGAAGCCCTCAAAATGGACATCCGTCAAGAATGTGAGGACTTATCACCAGAAGTTCTGGGAAGAGCAATGGAAAATGCCACAAATCGGGCCCAAATGTTTATCAGTTCTGGCGGCGGCCAGTTAGCTGATATCATTTTCTCGACTTAATTGAAAAAAATTTAAGAAATCAAATAAACATAATTCAAAAGCAGAACCAAAGTATTTCATTCATAAAAAAAATTACAGCCAAAGAACATCGGATGACAACTTTTGTGTCTCCTTGTGTGTATTTCTGCACTTTATTGGCATACATAGAGATATGTATGACTGTAAGAACACACATATGTACACAGGTACTCAGAGTGTGATCTGTTGGCTACCATGTCGCTCGGACAGCTGGGGACAGGCGACTCAACTACAACAGAGACGTCGCACACGGCAGCGTGGATCGTCTCAGGTTCAGTAGGGCGGTGGGGAATCGTGATAAGAGGGATGTCGTTCGGCAGCACCAGCATTTCTGGTGGTTGAATGATGGAGAAGATGTTTCGTCGTCGTTTCCGTCAATTACGGACCAGCCTCACTAATGAGGCAGAGCTGACCAGTCTATTTGCTCTGTAAATAGCGATGGCCAGCTTGCATAGGTTTAGGTTAGCACTTAAGAAATATATATATATATTAGTATATATAAAGGTATATACTAGTATATGTATGTAATTGTGTGTAATGTCTATGTGTGTGTATGTGTGTATTGTGTATGTAGGTTAGGTAGACTAAGGTTGATTTTAAGTTAGATATTAAGATTTTATAAAAAATAAAAAATTATGTCCGTATGCTAAGTTTTTGTTAACAATTTTTTTTCTTAGCCTTAAGTATAGAAAATAAATATTCCTAAGTAATGTAAATAAAGTCGAAAGACATAAATATAAGAATTTAGAGTAGCTTAGAGCGCCTGTGTGGGGCCAGTAAGTTAGTATAAGGTTGTTAAGTAATTTTAAGCTAGCATTTAAGCATTTTCTGTTAGTATGTAAGAGTTAATGATTTAGAAAATAAAATGCATTTAAAACTAAACTAAAACTGTGATCTGTTGGCATACGGTGAGAACAAAATTGCATAGGCTTGAAATGTATACCCTCCAGACCAAAGCATTTTTACGTTTTATGCTTTATGGATAGTTAATCCATTTATATTTTGAAAATTATAAGCTTGGGTTATATAAAAACAGAGTTGGTGAAAAATTTTTTCAGAAAGAAGCTTAGTGAAGTCAACATGTTATACTTTGTAAAAAATTAAGTTTAGCTTTGACCTTAAATAACTTTTGAAGGTAGGTACTCATAACTACGAGCTCAACGATACCTCACACGACTATCAACTTTAAAAATGCCATGTTCACTTAGAGTAAAATACAGCAGCGGTAACCTTTGTTTAAAAGAGCTATAACTCTAAAAGAATCTATTTCTAATTATGGGTGTTTGAGACTCAATCAACAAAACCACACATCAAACAACGAAAAAGTACCAGGCATACATAATACATACTTTCAATCTCACTTTTCTGATTTTTTTTTACGTACATACTTACATGAATGCATATATTTTATTTTTTCGCTTTTTGTTTCTTCGAACCAACACACCCTACAATTGAGTGTGCAGGAATCTGCATGAGTGGGCGAGAGTACGCAGGCAGGTTCGACGAATCGATCTTCCATGCACTCGTCCACTTGGATCGTAACATCGGTACGGGCAACATCACATCGGGGACCACCATCCACCAATATCAATAAGAATAAAATCATTAAATTATATTGAACCATTAAACGAAAATACCTTGTACTCTTAAAACTAAATAAATAGTTAATATCTCACAAAACAACGGGTTATATTAAAAAATAAGCCCTTAAAATTTCCGACACTACACGGAACACACGGCATATTGTACTAACATACACATATGTACGAGTAACATGTAATTTTTTAATTTACTTTCGATAAAGTTATACTGGGATGGCTTAAAGAGCACGTTGCGAAATGGGAGTCCATAAATTTAAAATTGAAAAACCAGATAACTGCAACGGGAAAGACGGCTCGTTTTGTATTTTACATTCTTTGTAAATTAAATTCTCCATTGATAATTCATACATCTACGAGTACAGTAGTGGAGATTATAAATTTGTAAAATTCTTTGAACATATGTGTCTTCAACAATATTTTTATATTCATGCATATATAACAATTTTAACTAAAATCTAAATGTTCTATTGTTGTAGATGTAGATATTTTTATTATGTTCTGTAATATTTTCCTTGCCATCATCATATCATAAGTGGGATGAAGCAGTGGTCTCTGATATCCTTTTTTGTGACGGTAATGATAATTTATTTAATGGTGTCGATACACTGGTTCTAGATGTATAGCTGACGTTTATGGCTTGTGGATCGGAGTGGTCGCAGTGCCACTCTAGCTTTTCTAGTCGTATAAGCCTCCAACGTCGAACCGGTTCGCAGATTTTTCTTACTGCAAAGTTGGGTCCTTAATACGAGTATGTTCATGTTAAATAATCTCAGAGCGAGTTCCGGCCATTTATGTTTCTACACTAGCAATCTGTCAATGTTGGCGGCTCGACCACCTGAAGATACTTTTAGATAAGATTCCTTCGTGGATTCATAGTGATGTAAAACCGATATCTATCACCGTAGTCGAAACTATTTGCCAGTTGTCATGGAGACAGTGTTTATCATTTTATATATAGTACTTGTATACTCTTTAGTGGTTGCCACAGGAAATTGATGGTTTTCGTTGGTCGAACGTCGAACCAGTTCACAGATTTTTCTTACTGCAAAGTTGGGTCCTTAATATGTTCTCGTTAAATAATCTCAGAGCGAGTTCCGGCCCTTTATGTTTCTACACTAGCAATCTGTCAATGTTGGCAGCTCGACCACCTGAAGATACTTTTAGATAAAATTGCTTCGTGGATTCATAGTGATGTAAAACCGATATCTATCACCGTAGTCGAAACTATTTGCCAGTTATCATGGAGACAGTGTTTATCATTTTATATATAGTACTCGTATACTCTTTAGAGGTTGCCACAGGAAATTAATGGTTTTCGTTGGTGTAGGTATATACATAAACATAAATATTTAAGGGTGTATATAAATGTTCTTAAATGTAATTAACAAACATCTTCATAGAAGCATTAAACAATTAATGTTTTTAGGCAAAACGAAAACACTTCCAAAGGCACATCAAAATGTAGATGGGGGAGACAGAACTTATGTATCTAATGAGGCACTTGAGAATAGAGCCGAGCCTGAAGCGCGAAAAGTTCAATTGTTTCAGGTAAATGTAAATTTTACGTAAATTTTAGCACAAAAAACCATACACACACATAAATACATAAAAACATTTTTTTTTTATTTTATTTAAATTAAATAAATATAATATACTAGGTAATGAGGATGAAAATGACACGGGTAAATGCTTTTCTATATAAAATTATACAATATGGTATGCTAAGTTTGACCCGTATACCATATTTGTAGCAAAAAACCGTATAAAAGGCAAGAAAAAGGGCAAGAAATCCGAAGGTCATGAGGTGCCTGTCGAGTTACTCTACGTTGAAGTTAGGGTACCATTCCTATATGAAATAAAAATATATGTATATATGATATGTATGTATATTAAATTTTAACTATCAACAGAAAGTAATTCAATTTGTAAAAAAACACCTATCTTACATTGTCGGTTTGGAAATATAAATACATCCAAAATGGCATCAGACGTTATTTGTAAATCTGCTTCACCAATAATTTTGACAAATAAAATTATGTAAATTCTAATGATTCTTATTATCTTAAACTTTTGTTTTTTTAGAAAATTTTATTGACCTAGACGAATGTTTTGCAGAGATACCTAAACAATTCCTTTTTAACTCGCTAAAGGAAAGTCTATTGGAAAATTTTAGGACATCCTAAGATAAGGTATTGTAATTACATGTGAAAGCGTATGAAAAAACATTCAATTTTGCTTTTTATTAATAATTTGTAACATTTATTCGAATATAGAAGTTTCAACTTCTTTTAAAAAAATTATGCCAATTATTTTTAAAGAATTTTACTTAATATTTAAATCGTTTTTTTTATAAGCATATCCATTTATTGTTTTTATTTTATAATAAGTATATGTAGATATATTGATTAGAATAAGTGAAATTCTTAAACCTGAAATCTGAGATCAAATCGAATTCACTCTAACTTAAATATGACACGTAGTTAAAAAAAATAGCATCTCAGAATCCAACTGTACGAGTACAGCCATTTCATTTATTCCACTCTATTCATTTTCCTTTCAAATGCATTTTTATTACTGAATTCAATTCATTAAAACGACGACGGACATTTGGAAAGCAGTTTTCCGCTGAAGCTTGATATGCGGGGAATTAGACTGATGGGTCTGAAGCTGTTGGAGGGCGTATAGACATATTTTCCGATTTTCGGCATAAAGGTGACTTTTACGGTTCGGCAGGAGTTCCAGTGCCTGGTTTGCAGTGAAGATTCTCTTCAGAATTACCAGTTGCTGATCTATACCCTAACGTAACATAACTGGGTATATGCCATCAGTACCAGACGACTTGAATCCATCAAATGAAGCAACAACAAACCATAGGATATACAAGGTACGGCGCGTTGTGTTATTTAGCTCACTACCAGTTTCGTTAATAAAAGCTGGTTGAGAGCTCGTTCCGATTAGCATACCTGGGAAGAGATCCTCAAGCATGAGATAGAGAGTCTCTGAAATTGAAATTATTTTTTTTATTTTTTCATTGATCTTTTTTATTTTTGGTTTTTAAGAACTGAACTTTCAAGAGGACATGAGAACTCTTTAAACTACAACTAAATACCTTGCACGATTTAAGTTGCCTGCAAAAATATTTGCCTTTCGGGCCCCGGTCGGGAATGAACGCCAGACCGTCCAATTGAAAGCAAATGCAATACCACTTGCCAACCACTAAACGTCTTATTCATTAAAGGTATACCAGTAATATTCTAAAGCCAATGTAATATTCTGTGTAATATTCAACCCTCAGAAACCTATTATCAATTATTCACTATACCAACGCGATTGAAGATGCGGGTATAAGCTAGTTCTGCATAAAATCTTAGGAGTATTTAAAACTTTAATCACACTTTTCTTGAGATTGTACATAATTTCAATTTAATGCATACCAGTTAATATCCAAGAAGCAATGGATAAGAATTAATGACTAATGATAACTTTTTTTCAAAATTAAATTTTCTGTCGCATGAAATACGGATATTAAAATTCATAAATAATTGTTATTTGTTGGAAAATTAAAAAAAAAGATTGAAATCAATTTCCGTATTTAGTTACTTTTTATTTAATTATAATGTACGTGTTTCATGCTATAACGGTGTCTTTACTAATCTGAAGAATGTTCGATGTATTAATTAGATTTATTAGAATAATTCGTCTGGGATCCAAAATTGATCGCTATATCTTCCTTTTCATAAAAATTGCACTGAATGTTCTTCAAAGATCAATAACCGAGATATTAAAACGACAATATTATTCTGTTTTCCATTTCATAATACGAAACAATTTCAAAAGAAAAGCCCTATTTTTTAATCGTCTAAGGGAGCATACATATGTACATAGAACGAGCTGAATATTTTATTTCATTATAAAAAGTTAAAAAACACGTTTTTTATTATTAATGTGCGAATATCAACAATTATACCATTTTTACTCTAGTACAATACTTGTGAATATTTTTCATTTTCTTGTACTACTGAAGCTTTTAGGGAGTAATATGAAGAGCTTTTGCATATTCGAAAAAACATTTGATTATCCTTGCGCAGAAGGCATTATTTGATTTCGAATGCTTGTAAGTTTATCATGAGTTCGAAATAAAGTTGGAAGAGAGAGATTTTGTTCAGTCGTCAAGGATTCTCTATCATATTGTAGTCGGTATGTATCGCGCTTTCCCGGGAACAACAATTAAGTAGATAAAATTTTGATTAATTGCCCAGACTTAAATGTAAATATACGTGATCCGGTATTATATACAAGTTTTTGAAAAAGAAGTGTTTAACTTTGCAATTTCTGCCGGTTTGATAAAATATACACACAGCATATACATAAAAGCTTATAAAAAAAGGTTAGATAAGAAAATAAGAAAAAAAATTAATGGCGAAAATTTGTTTTATACGAGTATTATTGTGGATAGTTCTACTTGCTTATTTATTAATCTTTGAATTTTAAGTATGTGATATAAACATACATAAAACGAAAAAGGAAATAAGAGATAAAAAGATATAAAAAAAAATGCACAATCTGCACAAAAGAAAGCAACAGATAAAAGAAAAGTGGGCCAAGTTAACTTATGTTAAAAATTGATTGTGTATGGATTACAAAAGCCGTAGGAATTCCAAATTATATATGAATAATATTTATACGTATATAATAATATATTTGTTTATGTATTGCCTGTTTTTTTTTAATTCAGTTAACTTCTATAATGCAATTTAATTTTTTGAATTTTCATCGAAATGGGAGGTAGATATTCGTGATTTTTTGATTTTTTATTGACTTTATTTCATTATTCTTGATTTAAATTAAAAAAAAAATTGCTGAGAATTGTAATGGTAATATGTATTTACAAAGTGTTTGTTTTGTTTTATTAAGTTTAAAAAGATTGTTGGCGAAACTAAAATGAACTTCATTAACAGTGCTAAAATAAGGGACGACGGTATTAATTTAAAAATAAAGTAATTTTAACAGAAGTGAAAGAAATATTAATCAATTTTTTTTGAAAGTGGATTTGAATAGTTGGGAATAATCCAAATAATTTTTCGTAAGATTTTTTTTTAATTTGCGCATTCATTGATATACTTAAAAAAAGTATCAAATGTCTAGAAAGCGTCAAAAAGATTCTTTTAAGAGTTTTCAAGATCGAGTTTTTACAGGCATACATATATATGACTGTTCGAAATTAGGAGCTTACAATTTTAAAACTTGATCCAAATGTTTTATGATTGCTTAAATTACCTTGTGTAGATTAAGACTAAAGGAATTTTAATATTAATCTAATAAATAAAGTTCCTTGTGATAATGAAATCTATTTACATAAAATGTAAGGCTACTGTACTGTAAAAGGAACAAGAATCTCAGTATTTAGGCGCCATTTTTATTTCGTTTGTAATAAAGTAAATTTAAATGCCTTAGGTACTTAAATTATTTTTTATGTTGTAGGCACCTGAATTCATTGGTTTAAGCGAATAGGCCAGCAAGTATTCAAGACTTGGAAGTTAATATTTTGACTGTTATTCGCGACATACAGGATGCTTTATTGTGAAAGGTGGTCAAATACCGAGGTGATAGAATATTCTTTGTAAAACATAGTCAGGGTAGTTATGTGCCCCAAATTATATTGAAATATTATATGTCAATCAAGATCATGGATCATATGCACGACAGCTCTTGCTGCAATATGTCAATTGCTTAAAAGTAGTTCTTCGCCAGATTAAGAAAACTAAAATGGATACTAAGGCCTTTATCTATTATATGCGACGAACGGTGTTGCACGTACTCGAAAAATCAAACTTTAATAGGGTGAAAAACAGCTAAAGACGCCTTTGAATAAAATCTAATGTCTCGGAGGGTATGCTTTTTCACCCCGTCTCCAACCATACATTTTTTCTCCTCCTGTATAATAATAAATAATTAAGATATGTGAAAAATCATTAGAAAGAGATATAACCCAAGACTGCATCATACTTGGAAGGGCTAATATGATACTTTACCCACTTGTGTATTCCAAACACACACTATTTTCAAATGCGCAGCTAAAATCTAAATGTATTCCATAATTTAGCTCTATTTAAACTACCACAATATAGGTAGAGGAGACTAACAAGAACTAATTTACCAATTTCAAATTCAAGTGCCAGCAAGCACTGACAATCCGAACAGTTACCGGGGACGACATTTTTCGGTTCAACGTTGGATTGAACAGTTCCACAATTGTGCAGAAGTCAAGGGCTTAGAAGATAGAACAAAATTCTTGTATGGCAGAATTTTACTGGTAATATGCACTTCTCTATTATTTATACGTAAGAGCTATTGTAAAGATTTGAGTAGTTTAGGTTAACAGGTAGAGGGTACAAGGGAATTGCACATCCGTCAAACTATGATCATTGTGGTGTGTTAGGGGTTTCAATATTCAAATTATAAAATCAAGAAATATTGTAGGTATCGATGATAAAGCCGGGCGCAGCGTTTACTAAATTCTGCAAATTATTCACAGATTTGCCAGTTTTTCTAAGTTCTGCAGAAAATATGTTATATCCTAAGAATTTTGTTCCTAATGTGTCAAACTGCTGGGCAGTGACAAAGAAAGTATGGAGTATCGTATGTACAAGTTGTTTGTGTTGAGTTTCATTTTCATGATGTCACATCATGATATTGCCTGTATAATATTGTTTATTTTTAAGATTCGCTCTATTCGTATGCGTCAAAATTTTCCTGGTTATGACTCAGCAGTCGAGGGAGCATCTGTTGCTTGCAGCTGTTAGTATTTTTCTTAAAATCGCTCATTTCAGTTTACGGAATGTCTTACTGCAATATCTGTCTGGTTCGGTTCAGGGGATGATCGCTTTCTGAACAGTTCATCAAATATTTCATTTCCCGATACACCTCTGTGTTAGGAAATATAGCAGAATTTTAAGTTATGTTGAGCATCAAGAACCAACAGTGCTTCCCGACAGTGACTAACAAGCTCGATGTTATTCCTTTGCAAGAAATTGCTTTTATTTCCGCCCGGCTGCCAATATAAAAGGTAATATTTAAACTTTTGTTACTGCCGCAGCTCCTCAACTTGGAAACGCTGCTGTAGTCCGGAAGTCTAGAACCGGGAACTTTAAAGTAGTTAAGTTAAGTTCTATTATCCTCCATTTACAATAATTATACTATGCCTTTAGGCTCTTTCGAATGCTTTTTCTGGAATTTCAGATTCATGTAATATGTATATGGTATATCGTACTTCGTCTGGAGTGTTCTTATCCCATTTTTTATTTTCTTGCTAAAACTACCCATGTTAGTTCTCTTTCGGCTTTTAAGTGGGTTTGGATGATTATTGATGCATTGTATTGGAAAAAGTTAATCACTGAATATTTCCCTTTTCATCGCCTTTTATTGGTCTATTTTATTTGTACTTGTGTTGCTTACTACAATACATTAACGTCATTAAAAAATAAATATGTTTTATATCATATAGCAAGGTAACGAAGATGTTCTTGTTTTGTTTAACTTTATTCTAATGTCTTCTTTAAAACTACTTTTAACTCAGTAATTGTACTTAGCACACCGAAATCTGAACTATGATTATATATATTTTTTATTTTCTTTTTTATCTTTTTGGATCAGTTTCTTAGATTTTTACTATATATTTACTACCCTTTTCATCGCGCCTCTTAATAACGATATAATAACTTTTTATTGAATAATATATCTAAAACTGGTATACGTACCGCTAAATGTATAACATATTAATCCTTTCAAATAAATTAATAGTTTAATAAGAAAATTTACTATTTGTCAATTTCTTCTTTCCATTTGTCAATCATTTAAAACTGCAATTTGTTATCTTACAATAGGGGGAATCAATTACCAATGAAGAATTGCTGCATCTCTATCTTGCAAAGTTGAAATGAAAAAAAAAAGAAAGAATAATCTAATAATCTAAGTAGATAGCAGATTAATCAGTTCTCTACTACTATAGAGTTTCTGATCTTACTATTTGCGTCTACTTGTATTATACAGTACAAGTTCCTTTGAGCTTTGTACATTTACCTTGCTGAACTTGACGCTGGCCGACTTACTGTAAAGAAGGTTTTTTGTGCTATGAACATTTCCATCATAGTTTTTAATTGTGACTTTCTTTTTTTTTGTCGAATTGGCAATAAGCCTTAGCTTTATACCGAGATTAATTTGGAAAAATTTTTTTTAAGTCGATTGAAGAATGAGGAGAACTATCACCTCCATATCGAAGCATGCAAAGAACTTAAAAGCAGATTCTACATACAGCCAAGATGTAGAAATACTATTTATAATCTACGTTTTAAGAGTTTTTAAAATATATCTAAACGGAATAAAAATCGTGACAGATTATTAAGTGCTTACACCAGATCTAAAGAAAAAATCTGTTAATCTGCGAATTATAGCCTGGATATTATGGCTACAAAGCTTCGATTGCGATATTTAGTGCTGCTTAGGGAATCTGATGAAAATACCGAGGATTGTTCCTTTGAAATGATTAAACTGCCAAAGATAGTGCAATCTATGGGGTAATATGTGTTTTCAGCATTTGCCTGGAATTTACTGGTTCTGAAAAATTAAGGATATTCAGATGTGTCTGTTTTTCCCCAGGCTATCGTAAAACTGAAAGAACACTGTGTTACTATACATACAAAAATTAAACACTCCAAATTAATATACAATATGTCTCTTCTTGAATAGACGGATAACTTTGTTGTCCTCCGGTAAAATATATTACCCCGTGTGTTCCTAGTCATTAAGCAGTATATGTATGTTTTTTGCAAACCAAGTGCTTACAGAAACGCTTAATCTTTGTTTTGTTACACTATATATTAAAACGAAGTAAATATCGTAACTTTAACATACACTTTTGTTGATTTATGCTTTGTGAACAATTATTTTACTTAATTCGCGTACTAAAAACAACATAACATCTCATACATACTCGTAGATACATTCATTGTCCTTACATCTGGACGCGTTAGGTCTTCTTTTATGACTTTATTCTTACACACCAATCTTATACTAATACTAATATAAATCTTAACCTACAAAGAATGATTTCGTTGACTTGGACAATATATGGCAATTGAAAACATTCAGTACCATATGAAACTACAGGGTGTAACTTATTGATGACTTAATTTATTAAAATCTCCCCTTTTAATTTAAGATTCCATATTTTTACAAGTTGTCACTTAACTACATGAAACATAATACATTATTTGCAATCTTCAGAAAAAAAAATTAAATAATTCATTTTAGATATACGAGTATGTAGTATTTCCAATTCATGTTTTTAATTCAGAGTTTACTTATTGTTAATATTTCTTCATCATTATATTTTTTGACTTATTCGAACAGGTTCGGGCAATTGGCAAATTTTTGTTTTTTTTTTAAGTTTTTGGATTTCTCATAAAACCATAATTAAACTTCCTACTTGGATTGGGGATGATAAGCAGGACTGTGCAATAGTTCGATATTATTATTTGTGCAAAGTTTCCTGAATTCATGAGAAGCAAATGGGGGTCCAGTGTCCGTTACAATTTTGGTTGGCGATACAAAAATTTCAAAAATATTAATTATTTTTTAGTAAGGGTTTTCGAATTAGTTGTACTGATACTGACTACATATATACATATCTACTAATCAGTAAGAATGTTTTTCCTTGAAATTAAAAAAAAATCTAAATGGATTCTCTCAAAAGGGTGTGTGGCGTTAGGCCACTTAGAACTAACTTTCTCTTTTGGAACATTACGAGTTGCTTGACAGGCATCACAGTTTTCTATGAACTGTTTAATATCAGAATCCAATTATGGCCACCATAAGTATAAAATTTATGCTTTTATAATAATATAATAGCTGCTATAGTCGTAGTAGCTTTATTCGAATTAAAAACTTATTTTAGAACTTGATTGCCAGTTTGTATACATAGTAAACTTCTTCTCATAGATATATTTAAGAAATTTTTCGTTTGCAAGTATTACTGCCAACGCATCGCGATGTAGCTGCAAATAACCTTTCTGAGCCAGGGATAAGGTACTGGTTGGATAAATTGCTGGCTTCAAAACACCATCTATCATATGAGAAAGCACCGCTTTTACAGGGTCAAAAAGCGTAAGAACATTGTTATTTAATATTAATTGTTTCGAATGTTCAAATTCTCATTCACGATACTGGTCCCATAAAAATTGTTTATTTTTCTGCAGCAACGCATACAATACATACCCCAAACCGTATCAGAACTCTTCCATATTTTCTATTCAAGAGTAGTTTTAAATTATTTTAAATTAATTAATTAAGTTAATTATTTGATTGTTAAGTTAATTGTTAACACACAAAATAATTTTCTATTAGGCAGACTTGCAAAAATGTCTTCTATGTTTGGAAGTGGGTAATGTTCTGTTCATTTATGGTAACCTCGCAGTCGTAACATAATCTAAAACTGCCATTCAACTTTGGCACACATACTACAGATGAAGCCCAATTGCTGTGTTATACCAGACTTTTTCACAGACCAAATGATTTATTTCACTGGCCCCTGCTTCTCTTAAACGGAAAGGAACAGTGTAAGCCTTGCAAAATATAGGCTTACACTCATCTAAATGAATTTCTGCTTTATACCCCACAAATATCCCGGAAAATTTGCAATAATTACAAACACTTTTGCCTTCACTAACTTGGTGTGCAGCTAGCTTATTTTTCCAATCTGGTACTTGAGATGAGAACCGTGTTTTTCCAAACAACGGCTTAAAATATAGACTGTCAACAATAACTCACTCCAATTACTCAAGTGCATCACCGAACTGCAACATTACATTAATTTTTCTTAGCATTTTTAATTTGTGACTTAAAATCGTACTCAAATTTATTTCACAATTCTGTAAATCTTGGAACTTAAGTTTAGCTTTGACATCTTTGATATTAATTATGAAATACTAGCCCCTGTATCCAGTTCTATTAACAGTTTTACTCCTTCAATTGTAACTTCCACTTCAGCTGCTTCTTCTCCGTAAATGGCATGAATTATGTGAATTCCTTTAACTTGATGCCTTCCAGATTCAGATGGTTTTGATTGTGCCTTGTTATTCCAAAAATAAACATAAGAGGTGTGGCTTACCTTTTTGCATAAAGGAAATCCACGTCTTCCCTGGACATCCTTTTTCAAATGAAACCTTCTGCAACGTTTACAATTTTTTGACATTTTGTTTTTCGGTGACTCGTAATTTCTATTTCGACTGTGAATTTCACTGCTTTTATGTGTCTTCTGTTTTACTATATATCATTTACGGGATGCATCGAACGTTGTTCTTTTTCTGACATCTTTATTATGTGAGCCTTCTCGCAAGACCTTCACTCATCTGTTAAAAGAGCTTGGTGTGTGCGCACATTTCGTAATCCCACAATGAATTTGTCCGTAAGTGCGTCTTCTAATGCCAAATTTTCCTATTTTTCCATCTTTCTTACTATCAGCTATGAAATCGTCTCAGCAAGATTGAGAAGTTTTATAATGAGATCACTCACGGATTACCCTTCATCTTGTTTGGTTCGTTGGAACCTAAATCGCTCTGCACTCTTATTGAACTTTGCTGAATTATATTGCGCCAATGAACGTATTAGCTTATCAAAAGAGTTGGTACTTGGTAAAGCAGGAGCGGTAATGGACATTAGCAGTTTATAAACTTCTGAGCCCACAATAGTTATGAAAACCGGTGTTTGGCGATCTTTTTTAATATCATCAGCTATGGAATGCTATTGAACTCGATCTTTGCAGACTTCAAAATCTTCACCGGGTACACACTCACTTATGTTTCCCACTTTCCAATTTTTACTTTACAATGACAGTATGTTGGTAATTTAAAATTAATTTTTTTTTCGACGAATCGGAAACGATCTTTTACGAATATTGTATGTACAAATATGTTATTTGATTTCAATTGATCTACTTTTGATAATGAGAAATTTATTTTGTTAAATTATCCTCGTCGCCAAATGGGTTGTGTATTTTTGGAGTTAATGAAACATGCGTTATCTAGGTCTTCTTTAATGACTTTATCCTTGCACACTAATTTTATATTAATACTAATCTAAATCTTAATCTACGAATAATAATTTCTGTGACTTCGGCAATATATGGCAATTGAAACCATTCAGTTCCATATGAAACTACAGGGTGAAATTTATTGATGACTTAATTCATTACATAATCTACGTAAGAGTTGGATTAAAGTGTCATCTAGTTTGCAAATCAACACCAGATTCTAGAATGGAGTACGTCTTTATCAACACTACCAGAGACACTAAAATATACTCATGGGTGCTGCATACCGACCATGCTATCCGGAGACGTTAACTGAAACGTTCTTGAGCACTAAAACTTGTCCAATTTCCAACTTACCACTCAGTCTACACTCTGTAAACTCAGCCCAGCCCAGGATCAAATACCCTTCTGGATATTATTTTAGTAAGAGATTTTAATAAAACTATAGTCAACTCCCGGTTCCCGACTTCCCTAAACCCGTTCTCTTATTTTTGACCATGGCAGTGACCAGAGCAGTGAAAAAAACAGAGATTTTCAAAACATAAATCTTGATCTTCTGTTGCCGAACAAGATAAGTTTGACAAGCATGTTCAACTCAAGATCAAATATATTAGCTCTACATTGCCCGAAAATCAATACACTTACGAGACACCGCATTTACTGTCGCCTTAGAGGTGAAGCTATTTGTAAAACGAGGGCATCTAAAGGCTCCGTCAAATAGAGCGCGTTTTAACGCCGCGTTATATTCTATTGAAATCATGGAATCTATCACATACATATGTGCTGAAATACAAATCGTTCATTTCAACGCAGCGTTGATATTATATAATATATAAATTGAATTTGTGCGTAAATACCCATGTGTATACGACGGGGTGATAAAAACTACAGGAACATTCTTTCAAAGCCCGAAACTATTGGGAATTTGAATGAAAATGTTTGAAATGATATTTTGACAGTTAATGCAAAGTTATTGAAATAAAATGTTGTACAGTAATGACCGCTCTTTGTTTGAGGTCTTCTAACGCGGTGGCTAAAACTCGACGGAAAATTATTTTACCGCAGAGTTAAATAATCTTACCGCCGCGTTAAAAAGGCGTTCTGTTTGACTGAACCTTTAGTCGACATACTATTTAAACAAACTGGGTCGATCCCCTTCGACCCATGACGTCTGGAAAACAGAAAGGGAACTTGGAATCGGGAAATAGACTTCATCAATCCCTGATGATATTGATTATGAAAGACTTCTCTATTAAAATTTGTAACCTGTCTCCAACTATGAATAATAATGTTTATCGATTTGTGCCCTTGGACATCCTCTCAGATTCTCAGTTTGGATTTGTATCCTTTCCGATGAAGATGTGGTTGAAGCGCTACTGGTGTTGATAAACCCGTGGGCCGTTAAACAACTGCTCCCTCATATCTTTCCGGAAAGTTATACATTATTTGAATAAATACAAAAATACGAATATGGGGTATATATACGACATAAAAGACCTTATAATTCTCAATGCAATCGAGGCGATTTTTTGACCTTGATCCACCATGGACTGAATTGTTGAATTCATGAATCATCGTTAAATATTTTTAGGATCAAAACCTCGCTAATTATTACATTATTACAAATTTTAGGTACTAAATTTTCCCACACTATGCATGCTTATTGCTTATACCTGAGTAAAATATTATTGTAATTACAAGTATTTGTTGTAATAGAATAGCTTTTAGGAAAATTATGACAATTTAACATATGTTAAAAGTATTTATAAATGTATATTTGCTTAATGGTGTGTATTTTATTACGATTGCAAATATTGAAATTGACAGACATTTTTGCAAGTAAAGATTTAGGCTTTCGAAGTTCTGCCACTACCCTTTAAAAAGGTGTTGAACTCAAAAATTAAATTCACTACACAACAATGCAGTTTATATTTTGCAGGTATACTCGTATTCAAAAAATACATGAAAGTTGTTTTAAGTAAAATCTCAAACCGCCCGCCCTTTAAATGAGTAGAAATACGATTCTGGCAATATCGGATAGGTTATAGGTATGTAACCTACCATATATAAACATAACATACCTATAATTAAGAGAAATCAAACAAATAATTTTCCAAGTCATAAAAGGATAGAGCACGTAACATACGAGTACTTCAGGAAAAACATACTCATACATACGTGTTATTATGCATATAATTAAACATGGGTAGGAATTTTGTCTTATAACTACTCATTTGAAATCATTGAGAAAAAGCACTAAGAATTGAATTTTGTGTTCCATTTATTGTTTGGTAATAATTTAGAGAATACCGTTGTATTTAAATCTTTAATTCATTACAACACTTTGTTCTTAAGAACCCAATAACAAAAAGTATAAGAAAACGCTGTCAATAAAAGAATGAAAAAAATGATGAATTACCATTTCGTAGTTTTATAATTCTTTAGGTAGCAATGCCAATATACTTCCGCATAAAAGCAATTAATCTTTATTAGCAAAAATATGAACGCTTAATTACATTTGTGGGGGAAAATGGCCATTACATTTTTATTCTTTTATTTTCCTGAAATCATGTTTTTTTTTTATTTAAAAAAATGTGCCTAATATCATAGAAACCAAATAAATGAAACCGAAACAGAATAAAGTAGCTTTAGGAAGTTTAACACTTAAAAAGAAAATTATGCATTTCAAGTTCAAAAGTTTTGAGCAACTATATGGTATTTTAGAAATATTTCACATGATATTCGATATTCATATTTGTTAGTGTTACTAAAAAATGTTTCCCACCTTTGTTAAGTCCGAACATGCCCTCAAATGCAATATTATGTATGGTTGCCTGTTTAAGAGTACAAACAATAAATGTCTGTTCAAACTAACAGAAAGTGGCGCTTAATTATACATACTTATGTCAATATGATAAGAATTTTCCTTCGCTTATTCATATGCGTGTTATTATTAAAGGTTAAGATCTTAGATACGATCTTAAAGTAAATAGGATAGAAAAAGGATAGTCGGTTATAAAAATTATTGTTTTTCGAAAAATAGCGGCAATTTAGATGGATGATAGAAGACATGGCTTTTAGCTATTGTATCAACCTAAATGTATTTATGAAAAAAAACTCAAATACTTAAAGTATTTAATAAAATACTATAAAATGTATAAAATAATTTCATCTAATAGGCCGGTTTTTTTTGGAACACCTAGTTAATAAGGCAAAGAACTTGCAAATGTTTTCTTTCCCCGCCGAGGCCTTCTTCAAACCTCGCTTCTTTTGCTTTTTGGACTGAATTTTCCAATGACATCCGTTGAGCGTGACAAAATACATCCGATTTGCTTCGGCTGAGTTTTTTTTCATGTGTGGACCTCCGCGTGGACGGAAAAACCATTTATTATTTTTTAATTGTTGTCGTCTTTGCACGAAATTAGCGTATACGATTTATATTTGCAAGAGTGCCGTTTGAGTTCTTCCCAGTAATTTGTTTATAGTCGAGTTCTTCAATTTTCATTCACTTTATACACATAAATTTAATTTACTTATTGTAAATGCTGGACAAATAACTTATAAATTAGCTTAATCAACTTAACTCTCTCAATCTAACTTACTGCATAGAACAGTAACTTAGAACATAGAACAGGGCTTCTTAATTAATTTTAAAACTTAATCTAAGACTTTCGACGTAACTTTAGCTACTGGGCATTGATTTTGTTGTTGTGTCATAATTATACAACTTAAAAACTACAATACCTTGAAAATAATTCTTTACGTAATTAAACTAACTGAATTTATATTACATAACTAAATACGTATTAATTTTATTTCCATTTTTGTTTGTCTTATGTGAATGTGTACTATTGTTTTACAATCTTTTTTTATTTGTATTGTTTTTTCTTTTATTGTCTTAGCACTTCCTTAAATCTATATAAATTATATAAACCGGGTATGGTTTAACAGAAATCCGACTTGGCTACCCCGAATTTAAAGCAAATGACAATGATGCTGAACCGGGGATATACGAGCAGTGCAAAGTTCTTCGAGTGTTATTACTCGATATCTTCCGGGACACATATGCTAAGTCTTTTGCAAAAAGCTCTGATCCAAAATATACAGTCCGATTGTATTGACTAACAAACTACAAAATCCTTGCATATTACTATTGTAGATAAAAATTTGAAAAATTTATTGGTTTCACTGTCTATTCATTCAAAGTTGGCATGGATGTGCTTTGATATTGGGATAATGTCGTAAATCGCATCTCTATCATAATCTAAGAGAACTGGTGGTATGTTTGTTGCATACATTTATGCACAGCGATGGCCAATTATTTTTCCTTTTGAATCGTAGGCCTCAACATACCAATATCGATGTCTCTTGTATCTTGCTTCCTACGTATTATTGACAACAGTTGGAAAGATGTTGGACCAACATTTTTTATTCTCCGTGGAACATACTAAGCCGTTGACTTGTTCATTGAAAATCTACATTTAATCATTTTAATTGTCGGGAAAGCCTTAGAATTAGGCAACTATACACTGGTATGTATCCTCTTTCGAAATAGACAGAAAAATAAAATACTGTAACTTCGAACACGGCATTACCCAAGATTTGGGGAAAGCAAAACGGTATACTAGATTTACGAGTACGTCTCCATCCAGAAATTTTAAGAAATAAAGTTTTAAAGCACACTGTGTTATAATCATTTCTGAGCTTAGTTAGTAGTGAGTTTCATGGGTGTGTGATAGGAACGTAAAATTGCGGTTCTAAAGTTAAACATACATATTGAGGCTAATTTGGAGCAAAAGTCCCCCGAGATTGAACAAATCTAGCCCGTTATAAAGACATCTGGTAGACGAGCTTGCATAATGTTTTGTAAAAGGAATAATACGCTATATACTAACAGATTTTGAAATGGGTAGACCATTAATAGCTTTGAGTAGGCGGAGATATTGCCGTATCTTTGAATGTTGTAGATATAGCGTGTTATGTTGTTATAAGCATAATTAATTTTTTTTTAATAACAGTCAGCTTTATAGTAAATTTTGCAGCCATAAAATATAATTGGTAGTATCAGTATTTCGTACAATATTATTCTTACGGCTATTGATGTGAATTTTTGACGTTAGCAACTACTGAAGGATTTTCAACAAGGGATGTTGGATTTGTTTTTTGAATAAAACGAAGAATTGTTGAGAAACATAACTCTGAAACCTTTATTGCTTTAAAAAGTAGTCACATGGGGATTATTTATGGAACAAAATATCTTCCAAATGACTGTCTTTACTCTGTTTCGCGACTTGTGTGGCGAATAGCACCATCTTGCTGAAAGTAGAGGTCTTCTGTTTCCATATCCTCGAGCTCTAGCTACAAAAAAATGTTTATCACGGCCCTATGACACCTTCGGTCCATAAGCCGCATCAAGCTGTTACTTATTCTGGGTGCATTGGTATCTCCTGAATTACTTGTGGATTATCTGTGCTCCAGATGGAGCGATTTTGCTTATTAACGTAGCCGCCAATTTATAAATGGGCTTCATCCGAAATCACGATTTTCTTGCAAAAATCAATGTCATCATGAATGTTATCCAGGAAACAATCCGAGAACGTACGGCACTGCTGGTGGTGGCTGACTTCAGTTTTTGTGTTCATTGAATCTTGTACGCATGGTAAGCAAAATCTTTCGTTAAAATTCAGTGCAGTGTGGCTATGGAGAGGTCAAGCTCCTGATAACGGTGACGAATGGAGGTGTTCGGGTCTTTGTCGACATTATCCTTTACTGCGGCGATATTTTCCATTAAGAGTCCGGCGCGAACACCTTTCGCCGCGAACACCTTTCGGCGTCTCCATATTTTGCACTGAGCCCGACTTTTGGAATTTTTTGATTCCGAATTTTTCGCATCTGTTCCGCGATTGAACGTGAATTTTCGTAATAAAATTCAAGGGTTTGAATTTCTTCTTTCCCTTTCACAATGATAAATTTATAGATGATATCTGTCACCATATGCCAACCCTGCATACAACCGCAATTACATAATAGGCCTTTTAAATCCTACACCTCTTGTTGAAGCAACCGCTATAAGCGGCGTCTCGTTATTGCATGAGTAATCGAATGTCATGAATCAACCATTAATTATAACATATTACCATTATTAATTTTTAATTGCCTTCATTTCTTTAGTTGTGATGTCAATTGCGTTAAATACTTCAGTTAATTTAATACTTTTACTAATCAATTAAATAATTAATGAATATAATTGTATTGCCATCAGAATTTTATATACATGCTCTTTCGAAAGCAATAACTCAGTTTGAATTGGCAGACGGAAGCAAGGTAAATAAAAGGTTTTGCAATACAATTACTAGTAAATACTATACACATAATTAATTCTAACGTACAACTTCTCCCGGCTCCCATACTTCTCTAGGACTCAAACAAGCCTTACTTGATAAGAAAACATTTTGTAAAATATCAAAAAATCAAGAATTTTGTTATGCTCGAGATAAGTTACTACGAAAAAAAAACTATGTTAAAATCAGACTTAGATTCATTTGTTTTTTTGCTTATTCTACCTTTTTACATCTTGTGCATGTGAACATGTATGTACGTATGTAAACATCCATATTCATATAGTTTTACTTAAGAAAGAGTTTCAGATCCGTAAAAAGTACTTGAATTGACGAGTATATGTTCATATGTATGTGCTCGTATGTATATGCAGATTAAGTGAATAATAAGGTGAAATGAGAAGTCCAATTAGTCTTGCGGTTATTTTCATTTTGTTTTATTATGAAGTTTCATTTCTACTACGGGTCTTCGTACTTTTTTCAAGTACTACACATACATATATTAGAGTTAATGAAAACATTTTGATGAGATAAAGTGAAAATTGCAAGTACAGATGTTTTCAATATTCATGTCGATTATAGCACAATACGAGTTTCAGGAAGTGTAGTAGTTAGAGGACTTAACCAAAAGTTATCAGATCGCTTGTACCAAATGTGGTTAGAGCATACAAAATAAGTCTTTCACTGTACCGGCATACCGGGAAGAATTCATATGTATCTCGAAGTATGCAAACCTAATTGCTACATGCAAAGGATGTCCCAGAATGTATGCAAAATTTGAATTTTCCGCCAGTTGTGCGGTAAATTGTTACCAAAGAAAAAAAAGACAGCGTGACAGCTTCAGGGTCATTAAAAATGGAGTGCTACACGAAAGAACAACGCGTTTTCATTGTTGAGCAATATTTCAAAGATAAGGAAGGTTTTTCAAACTAAATAATCTTCAGCGATGAGGCTCATTTTTATCTTGATGGCTTTATTAATGTTCCAAATTGTCGAATTTGGGGTTCAGAAAATCAACGAGTGATTAGTTTTAGTTTAGTTTTAAATGCATTTTATTATCTTAATCATTAACTCTTACATACTAACAAAAAATGCTTAAATGCTAGCTTAAAATTACTTAACAATCTTATACTAACTTACTGGCCCCACACAGGCACTCTAAGCTACCCTAAATTCTTATATCTATGTCTTTCGACTTTGTTTACATTTTATACTTATATATACTTATTTTCTATGCTTAAGGCTAAAGAATCAACGAGTGATTGTTCAGAAGCAAATGCATCCACAACGTGTCACTGTTTGATGGGGATTTTGGGCTGGCGGCATAAAAGGACCACTCTTCTTTGAAAATACGGCTGGTCAGGCAATAACAGTTAATTTTGCTCGCTATAGCGACATCCAGTTCTTTATGCCTAAATTGAAAGATATGGATGTGGTTTCAACAAGATGATGTCACATGCCATATGGCCCAAATCATGCGATTTAACATTCGTCTTGGCTTTTTGGTTTTCAAAGCAGGACGTAACGGATCTTGCGGAAGAAGTCAACAATTTTAAAGTCAATCAAAATTAAATTTTGCAACCTTTTAAAAAAGTTCTATGTTTATTCGAATTAAACCGCAATTTAAAATAGAAAAGTTAACAGGAGTAATAAGCCCGGGAGACCAGGTTGTTCATCGAAATTATTGGTCTTGCATATGCCCTAGAGTCAGCTTATTGTTTCGCCCTATTGCATAAGAAGTGAATTCCTAGGTGGTGAACTTAAATTGTTTTTATAATTAATCTAAATGAGCTACGAAAACAAAGTAAAACAGTATCCATTAAGATATTGATAAGGGGAGCTGTCCGCGCACGCGAAAGCGGCACTAGTGGATTACGTAGCACAAACAGATGATGAAAAAGTAATGTCGGATCCCCCAAGCGCAGAAAGAGCAAGGAAACAGCGAAAAGGAGGAGAAGCTAAGTCAAATTTTCAATATCAGCCGAAAGGCTGTCGTTTGAAAAGCGAAGTGGGTCAAATAAATCACCGTCAATACCCAAAAAGTACAAATTTAGTACAAACAACTAAAATTACAAGAAAACAATCAACAAAAAAAACCATAACAACAAAAAGACGGAAACAACAAAGGCCGACGGAAACTGGCAAGGAACAGCTCAGAAATGGAATTAAAAAAATACCATTGAACTATGTAAGTCGGCCATTGGCAATACTTTTTTTTTTTAAATAGCCTTGCAAGCGATCCACTGCAATACGAGTACAATAGAGCGCTCTCAAAATATTAAAAATTTATTAAACGATTTTTTCTTGTCGGAACGGAGCGCTCAGTCAAATAACTAGTCCATCCATAACAAAAGATAAGTAAGGTCTTCAATGATAAGTAGAACCCTCTTTGTCAGCACCGACTACCTGCAGCCTGATGAGGTCGTAACCGGGTAGCCGGGCAACTCACAGAGGTTGTGTTTCGCAGTGTCGACATCACTCTCACAGAAAGCGTCGCAAGATGTATAAATTACACATTTTTAGTAGTTACAGTAGCACAGTTATATGCTTAGCAAAGGCGAAGTGCACCGTCAGGATGCCAGTACTTAGCTTCGTTGGGGAAATGGATCCCTTTAAATACTATATTCCTTAACATACCTGTTGGATAACGTTAAGTTAATTGTTTGCTGCCTTACCCTCGTAACAAAAGTTGGCTGGGAGCCAACATTGTTGACATCCAGGTCAGACGATAGTATTAAATCCAGTAGATGATTGTCTTCTACGTTGCATTTGTTACTGCCCCAAAAAGTATTCTGACAAGTAGCATCGGAGTATATGATAACTGAATGACGGACAATGAACTAATACCGCAGGTATAGATCAGTGAGAAGCTGTTGATGTTGACAACTTCTTTGTGATCAGAGATCTGCAGGAGAAGGTAGGTATAACATATTATTCGAGAAATATTGGAAATTATATCATCGCCGGCGAACGAGAGCCAACTCCTCCTCGAAGGATTAAGAAATCAGTGGGAACCGGTAATATATCGAACATTGCGCTTTGACATTCTCACTAGATGTTATAACACGTATTGTTCAGCGCATTGAAGACAGCGTGGGGTAGCGTATCTTTAGAATTGATAAAGATACTTCTAATCCGGCGGTTTTTTTGGTCAATAATTCTCCTTTCGAATACTCGTATCAGACTGATATATCATTTTTGTGAGGTTTTTGATAAACAAGTATAAAAACCTTTGGAAAAACTATAGTAATTATTTGCTTTTTTTTGTGTTATGATTATCATAGATGTTTCAATGAATTGAAGGGATTTTGTATTTATGAATTTATTGCAATAGTACTGAAAGTTAACTTCCCACCATATGTAATCATAAGGAGTGCGAAAAATGTACAAAAGGTGCGAAAATAGCTTGTGATGGAATAAACAGAGGATATCTACATTCAACCTTTATTAGCAAATTAAAGTGACTAACAGCGAAATGCAATGCTCTATGTCTTCTTTTGTTTTGGATTGGAGTTTTTAAAAATATATTTTGTTATGATCGTAAAGTATACAAAAAAAGGGAAAATATTAATTTCGTTATATTCCTCTTCGAAAACGTAGCTTCATACATATGCATAATATTATATTCAATGCGGATGTGTGTATAAGTTACATTATTTTCAATTTATTATTCTGTATAAGTTAAATTATTTTCAATTACTCTTCTATTCTTAAAA
The DNA here is from genome assembly GCA_963966105.1 of Volucella zonaria. Classification (NCBI taxonomy): domain Eukaryota; kingdom Metazoa; phylum Arthropoda; class Insecta; order Diptera; family Syrphidae; genus Volucella; species Volucella zonaria. Next base: position 200,940,438 of record OZ014532.1, on the reverse strand, counting down.
ATATACGTTTGTGTCACATTAATAACATTAGGCATGGTTGATATGTAGTTTTAGGTTGACATCTATTTAAACTTAGATACGTATTTGTGTAAGTGTACATGTCAAAGACCAGTTCATCTGTTGCTGAAAAGCTCTTCAGATAACATACATTTGTGTGAACAAATGTCGTTTACATGTAGGGCATGTGACTAGGATGCAATAATAAATATACACATGTGTATACATACATATCTTATGATATTCCTTTAACGTATACATTGCAAACAAAATTAATTTTTATAGCAGGCTATTTAATGTAAATTGAAATTTAAAAATTTAGTTAAGATACAATGGTAATATTTGCAAAAAAACATCCTGACAACATTCTTTTTTTGGCTGAGATTCTGCCCGAAACCATTGCTGATTACAGGGAAAGTTGGTTTCGTACTTTTACAACAACAGGAATTCTGGTGTCATTGTATCAGATCTCACGTCCATAAGATTAGAGTCATTTCAGCCTATGATATGAATATTAAGGGCAGGAAGATGCTTCACCGCGTCAAGAGCAGATCCACACGTCCTAGAGAAACCCCCGCTTAGCCGAAACTGTCCGTTTTTTTGGAGTCTGGTAAATGCAGCACTCAAGTTTTTCCTTAGGGCTTGATCCAACAGACAATCGAAGCATATGGAATAACTTAACTGATCAAAGCTGTGAAGATCGAAAATACCGTCCTCGTAGTCCAGCCCCATGCCTTGCCGAATGTCACTTTACACTACCACTACACGTCATCGCCTTGGAGGTTTTCGAGGCGAAATGATTAGTCCAACGAAATTTGAGATCCAAATATTATTATTATTACATTTTATTAGCACATAATTTAAATTATATGGTAGTATTACATTTAACGAGCCTAGCTGCAGAGACTATTATCTCGAGATCCAAATATATATGTAGTTTCATTGGTAAAACGGACGTCAGAAAAATTGACTTTTTCCATTAAACAAACTGAGTTTTGAGAGAGTTGATGTCTAGGGCATCAATCGTCCATCACACTTTAGTGCAGAAAGTGGCATTATCGGTTAATAGACAATATAGCTACATCATCTGCATATGACTGAACGTAGACTTCAGGACCATTGAGATCGTTAAGCAGTGGGTCGACAAAGTCGAATTGCACATGTCGCGGAAAGTTGCGTTGTCGAGAGCAGTCTCAATGTCGATGGGAGTACTCATTCCTGTCGAATGCGTCTTCAATTATGCCCACTAGATTTTGAAACCCTGTCTCGCAGGGATTTCCGCGTTGGTTAACGTATTACGTTTTGGACAGAGGTAACTTCGAAAATCAGCTTTATACACTCGGAGTTCAGTCATTCTCTTCATGCTCTTCAAGATGAAGAAAGTCAGACTAATTGTTCCGAAACAGTGTATTTGGTGGCCTCATCTGTCATCAAAATAGATGACAAACACCAGTTACGTGATAGGCGCTGGCTGATTTGCCCCTTTGGCAGACATCGATCAGCCAGCTGAGTGTTTCGATTTATATAACCGGTACTTTTCGAAACATTCTTTTCGATTTGATTTTGACTACTGACTTTCGTAGTGTTGGCAGTACCGAATCATAAGAAAAATAGATTAATTTGTGGCATTCTCCGTCCGTTTCATAGCTTATGTCTCCATGAACCTAATTTTGATTGCAGTATTGCTAACCTTAGATGGTGAGGGTTAATTAAGTCTTTCCGAAGCCTCGTCAGATATTGGTGTGCAACATCTTAAACATTCGAAAACATAGATGGGTCCTTCTTCACCCATGTTTCTTGAATGGATTTTATCTGATTATATTTATACGAGTATGTGATTAAACATTACAGTTCCGTTCATAGCGTTGCACTTTATTTTTACTAATATTAAGTATGTCTGTTTCTGTGTACTTTTTCTTATCTTTTTCTTAAAAACGCGTAGTCTTTTTTTGTTAAAAAAAAATTATAATATGCAAAGAATGCAAGTACCGATTAATTAAGTTTTTCGACTACTATAACAGAAGGTCCGGGTTCAGATCAGGCCTACCGAAGATCTGAAAAAAATATTAGACATATTTCCAAACGTTATAATGCTAGAGGTTGCATAGAACTTCTTGAGAGAAGTAGGTGTACGCGATCGGAAAAATTTCTGCCGATCTGTTGCAGTCGTTCAACATTAAATCTCCATCACAGATTCCTCCGTTGTTGTGGTGGGAGTATATGGTATATTGACCGCGGAGTGTTCCGAAAGCTATAATTTTGAGAACTGCTCTGCGTCAATCGTCACACGACCATGGTTGACTGTTAAATGATCAGGTGATCGCAATGTTCCTTTGTGAATATCTTCGGCCTATTGCACTATATTCTCTGAAGGGCAATGGCATCTAGTTTATAGCAATCTGGGGCATCTTCTAGTTCTAGGGCTGCACGTATCCTGTTAAACTTTTGAATATCAGATATGCTCATAGGAAATAATCAAAAGGTGTTAAGACACGTGATCTTGGAATGCAATTCACAGCTCCCATTCCCGACGTTATGGGCTCATCGAATGTTTCCTCCAATAAAATGATTGTGATGTACGCTGTGTGATATGTTGCTCCTTTAATTTTACGAACTGGGCCAAGATTTTTGAAATAAATTTGCACAATTTGTAAGCGTTGTTGAGACGTAAGTCTGTTATGGTAGAATGGCAAGTGAGCACAAATTAGCTGTCGCTGGAAAAGTGTTGTTAATTTAAAATCAAACCTCTAAAAAACACACATTGTATTTTTGTAGGAGAAAGTATATAACTGATCCTTTTAAGCGCGATTCAGTTTTCCACACTTGCTGTATTTTCCTTTAAAAATTATTCGGCACCTTTGTTTTGCTTCCGTTGTGCGTTGAAATGCACCGCACATTCAACAACCGCTTCTATTTGGAGAAATTGTACGTCATACGAAACGGCAGATTTTCCTTCGTTGAACTTCTCTGGCTGTTGGTGTTCTTTTCTCCCTTCCTCTTCTTGATCCTATTGCTGACCAGTTCGTTTGCATTTGCGGAATGCATTGAAATAGTCATCAAATAGACCTTACCTTACGCAGTTGCCAAACAAATTGTAAATATAATAAATGTATAGCCCGAGTTTTGTAAGTTTACTCGTTTTTGCGCAACAATATGTAGCTGAATTATTATTTTTCACTTATCATTGTACTTAATATGTCTGTTAAACATTCTTTATCTATCTGAGCTTCGCTAACATATATCAGTTATTTGATATTTCTAGTATAGTGCAAATTCCCTCGTATATGTTACGTTAGTTAAGCTCAAAGCTAAGGGCTGATTTTTTTTCCATATTTTTATCGGTCCTTCTCTGTTGAAATTATAAGGTATTGTCTTTGGTAGTTTATTTTGCTACATTCGTATTACCTAACAATAATAATTTATTGATTGTAGCTGTTTCAAAAATGGGTGATTGGCTACTGTCTACAGGTAAAGTTTACAATTAAGGGTGTTATTTGGTAACCTCAAAATGCTGTAGGATACAAATTTTTAATAGTGGTATGTATGCTAAGAATATCTGAAAGCGGTAATTCGTTATATAGGTTGTCTCCACAAGTTTACACTGGTGGCGTGTCGCAGTAGTAAATTTCGTCGACTACGACAAAAGATCTGTGATCAAATCTTGGCCGACATAGATCATACTTTTGCGGGCAAAAGTAAGATGGTGAAATCTTGCCACATATTATGATAATGTCTCTTAGTTTCCCGCCGCGGTTCTGGAAGATGTCAACAAATCTTAAGTGCCTCATTGTGCGCAAACTGATAAGACGGACATCAGGGTAAGTAGATGAGATTACGACTACATGTGACATCAGGTTTACCAATTTCTTATTGCAAAGCAACAATCAATAAAGTACGCACTATCACGGAACAACATAAAGTTATCGTTGGAATCTTCGTAGAATATTATGTGGAGAATCTTCTTCCTATATGATACTGACAAAATGCTAGTTTAGAAAATGCCCAAATAAAATTATCTCACTGCTTGTAGCAATTTTCAAGTGTATTTTCTCTCATAGAAAATCACATTCATATGTATAAACATTATAAATATGCATATAGTATTTACATTTTATCTTAAAAAAGTAACATTGACTTTTATTATCTTGCCCCCAAATTAACTACAATCAGAATCTACATACAAACATATTTGCCCATTTATCTTGTTAAAAGTGGTAAACAGTAAAGATACTCCTATCTATACTGATATTGTGGGAAAAATACTAAAATACTACAGCCAGCTAAGTACCACCCTTAGCCACCCTTAACCACCCTTATTATTTGCCAAATTGTTTTCTTAAAAGAGGTTTCCTTTGTTTGGATGTTTTTGTGGAAGGAAGGATGCAAAAGAGACATTAGATAATATAGTATTGGACTTGGTAGTTGCCGAAATGTAATGACCTAATAAAATAATGAAAATTGCAAACGAAGGCTTTTGGATAAAGTCTTTTGTTGGTTTTACTGGCGTACTAAAATTTGCTCTTCATGGTTGTTATATTGATAGGCTGATTTCTGTGCTCTTTAAGAGGTATGCACTACTACCAGTTTTATGATTGATAACAGAATCGAGCTAAGTTCTTGTCATAATATTGAAAGTTTTTAACATATGTATATTTGTTAAAATTCATATGTATATTGAAAATATATGTGCATATACATGATAGATCATTGTAAGTTTTTAAATATACATGTACGAGTATACATACTCGTATATATGTAGATACGTTTTATTTAAAAAAAATTATATTCACCGAATATTTTAATGTTTCTCGTTAGTTAGTGTTGGGTATATATATTTTTCTAAGTAAATCAGTCATTATGCTCTGATTGCAAATCAAAATGTTAATAGAAAAAAATGGTCAGCGAAGAAAGTTAGGCGATAGAAATCTAACTTCATTAAGCTCGATAAATAAATAAAGTGCGAATGCTCGCTTTAGGTTACAAGTATTTTTAAAAAAGCTTTCCTATGATAAAAGAAGCTATTTTTCATCGTTGAAGAAACGATTGAAGAAGCGAGTATTTCTCACTTCTTTCTAACCTCAATAACACAACATAAACTCCATAAATAACAAAAGCTGCACGACTAACGATACATGCTAGAGATACTCTACAACATACATAGCTGTGTTAATGTTAATGTCTATGATATTACCTTTATTTAATAGATAATTTTATGCCATTAGTGTTTGAATATGATATCGGGCATATGCGCTCCACGGCTAGGTCGAATGAAACGCAATCGTGAAGTCCAATTTTCGACAACTTTATCGAGCAACTGGGGCCGTATATCAGCAATAACACGGCGAATGTTGACTTCCAAATCGTGCGACGTCTCTGGTTTATGGGCGTAGACTAGTGCCTTCACGTACCCCCAAAGAAAGTAATCTAAAGGTGTAATATTACAGGATCGTGAAGGCCAGTTCACAGCCCCAAAGCTCTGTCACGTCAATGCCATCCAACTGAGGAACGAAGAAGTCAGAAATCATGTTTCTATAGCGCTCTCCAGCGCCGATGATTCCACCAGCCCATAAAGCACACCAAACAGTGAGTTTTAATGGTTGTAAGGGCGTCTTGACAAAGACTTCTTGGTTTTCTCCACTCCAAATCCGGCAATTGCATTGAAAATGAGGATCAAGCTGAATCATGTTTTCAGCCCATTCAACGAACCTACGACGAGAATAATGGTCACGCGGTTTGAACTCTTGCACAAGCCGGATCTTATAAGCTTTTAAGCCAAGATCTTTTCGTAAAATCTTCCATAAAGTGGATAGGCATAGCTCCAATTTCTGTTCACTATGGCAAATCGACTCATTCGGACTCTCCTCAATACTGCACTCCACAACGGCAATAACTTCTTCTGTTCGCACCATTTGTCGTCTTTGGGGATGGGCATTATCCACTAGAGTATACGTGGTGCGAAAACGATTCATTGTTTTCTGAATAACTTGCGTAGATGCACGATTATGTCGACCGTAAAATGGATGTGGCGCACGATAAGTTTCGCGAACCGAACCATGGTTTTCAAAATAAATTTGCACAATTTGCACGCGTTGTTCTGGAGTTACTCTATTTGTCGTAAAATGGCAGAACGTACTAACCATAAATTAACTTTCAACTGTCAAATCTGTAGAAACTGTGTTGCCAGTTTAAAAACCAAACTTCTAAAAAGAACCTTTTATTAATACCTAGAATAATACAAAACTTTATACAATGTATGTACATTGATGAAGTACTATATCAATATAATAATATTAGTAGCTTATGGAGAAAAGAAATCTACAATCAGTCGTAGATTTGCTATCTAATAAAAAAAATGCATAAACATTTCGCAAAGTCTTTTCTTTAATCCTCTACTGAATGAATTATGACCCACTTGAAGAAAAAAAAATTAAATTTGTCGGATTTTCTTTTTATACAGCCTTCTATGAAAAAAAATTTCAAAAAAGTAGGTCAGTTTTTAAAAAAAAAAAAAAGCCATACGAGTATATGGCGTTTTATGCCGACTGTATTATTTCAACCTAAAAAATCCTTGCCCTTATGGCGGGCGTCTTATTCAATAACGATTTTTTTGACAAACAATTTAATTGGTGTTTTTATTGATTATTTTTTTCAAATATTTTTATTTTTATAATTCAATGTTTACCTACATTTCATAGAAAAAGTCGCATAAAAGCCGCATTTAGGACAAAATACGAAAGTTCGAAATTTGCAATCATTGTGGCATTGCTGCCTGCCAATTTTCCGATCTGGAAGATGATCCACTAAATTTTTACAGACTGCATTCAGAGGTGTACGACGTGCAAAAGATTTCTTATCTTTTTTCGACTAAATAGAAGTCGGGGTCGATTGACAGGAATCCGAAGTTCTTTTCATGCTTGTTGGAGTACCAATGTTGACAGTTGGTCGATCCTTCATGGTCGTTTTGAAGTCGAATAGAGCCATGAACACGCCGCTTTTTTTACGCCATAAAATCCATGCATTTGCTACGTAAAGGTCCAAGAAAGAAAGAAAGAAAGTGGGTGGCCGTGGCTCAAGCGGTAGTGGACTGGCTTCCAAATCGGAGGGTTCGGTGTTCGAAACCCAACCGCGTCCGAAAGACATTCATTTTTTCAGCTAACAAAAATCAATTAAGACAATAAGACTAGAAATTAACAACAAAATTGTTACACTAAAAAGTTAGTCTCCCCATTAAATGTTGGATTGCCACCCATGGAGCGAAGTAATCATTGAGCCCAAACATCTTTCTTCTCTCTCTATCCCATATCCCATTTTCCAAAAAACCTAACACATGCTGTGGCATTAGAAGTGTAGTCATACCCACGTGAGGGTTAAGTTCTAAAAAAAAAAAAAACAAAGAAAAATTAAATTTGTTGGGCCATTTCTTTGATCGGTTTCCTATTCGGTAAAGTCCAAGCATCGTATCCGGAAGATCCACACCTCCCATGTATTTATTGTATACATCTTTTGGACAGTCAATTTCGATGTACATTTTTTCCTTTTCCCAGCATCGTCTCGTTTTTGTTGTTGGATGACAAAGGTTGATACTTTTGTTGTCGCACCGGGATAAAAACGACACATTTTCAACATCGATCTCCGCCACTCTCTCGATCTTATTCCCGCGACCTTTCTTTCTCCTTTTATTTTCCGCAGGAACATCAATATTTGACACTTTGTTGAGTCTAGCTATTCCTAACGGAAGCAGACCTGTTTTGGTCAGATGTACCTGGGCTATCGAACCAATAGTCAAAAAAAATCTTATAATTTTGGTGCCTTAGTACAGTAGCAGTTAAACGTGAAACCAAATTTCCACTTACGCCAACGTCTGGGGCACCTTTTGGATATATGTTACTTTGTTCTCCGGCGAAGAGATCAAAGTCGTAGCTGAACCCAGATACGCCACTTAAAACCAGATTCTTATAACTCCATTTATGAGGATTCTTGGAGTTATACGGCTTAAGTTCATGCCGACATTTTGTTGGAACCGTTTGCTCGTCCATTGCAAGAAATTCTTCATTTGGAACTAGAAAAAATCGATATCTAATTTTGGTAAGAAGAGGCCTCACTTTAAATAGTTTGTCATGTCCGGGTAAACCGCGCTTTATGAGCTTGTCAACTGGAGATGTCGCTTTATGCCTTCCCATCTGTTGTAAGTCATTGTCTCCAAAACAAAACGTTGACCAATTTCGGAGCTCCAATATCCTCTCGCTGAAGTTTCACCAATGACATGAACACTCAAATACCAATAAATAGGAATTTTCTCTTGCGTAATATTGGCCGGTTTGTTTATGTTGTCTTGTAAAGACTTTTCGGTTGATTTATCTACGAGTATAATCATTTAAATCAAATCTTCAATAAAAAAAATGGAAAAAGTTCGGCTGGAGTTTCAAGCAGTTCACAGGTTCCTAAAAATGGGGAATCTTATTCGTTGTACAATAAGTACCAAGTTTGCTATCACTTTATATTATTTTCTGCTTTTTCTTCTGATATGTTTTCTTTTTCGCTAAAGGCTCCCCATCTTCTGAATCAAAATCGCTTCGATTTCATCGGTTTCAGTACTCCCTCTTCAGATTCCGAAGATCAATTAACTACTGCTTCGTCATTCGACTCCGGTATTTCTTCTTCACTAGGGAATCGAATGAAAGTATTTTGCTGACAAACCGGACATCGCTGATGCCATTATAAAGCCGCCGATTTGCAGTAAAAAAATAAAATATGAACAAAACCATATGTTTCTGATTCTACTAAAAAAACCATTCGGATAAAAGAACGAAACAAACTCAGATATCGAAAAAATTCTTGACTCAGAACGTTATAAATGTTTATCTAATTTAAGAGAATACTCATCTGTATCGGCTGCGGTTGAAATCCAAGTGAACGAGAACATTGGACATTAAAGATCATGACAACCAACCACCACGCACATACACATAGACACATCATGCGTGCATTATTTTGTTGGTGTTGAAGTGCATAGAATTACGATGGTGTGTGATCTACACACGATACGATTGATTCTGATGCTCATGCATATTGTGAATGTGGGTGGCGAATCGTCTGATATTTTACACAGTAAGTGCATGGCCGAAGTACAGTGAGTAACAACTGTTATCAATTAATTATATATTATATTTACAAAATATACAAATATCAACAGAACGTACCTGGATTTTTAACGTAAACCTCCTGCCGTAAGACTTAATGTTTACGAGGTGCCCATACACTCATAGGGAGCAAGGATACGCCTTGCCATCGCTCGCCACAAAAAATTTTGATACCAATTCGGAACTGTATTGGAGGCAAAAATTCCACCCTTGGTATGAGTCGAGGCCGACCTAAAACCTCTTGCTGCTCTTAGGGTCGCAGCACCCAGTACTTTATTTGCTACTCTACAATGGGTAAACAGAAAAGAAAACCCGTACCCGCGATTTGGGTTTAAACCACAGCCACCATGACGCTCCCACAAGGGGGCCTACCTCTAACAAGTCAGGCCCGGACCGAAGTCCGGGGGGCTCCTGACTCCCATGGTACCGTGTTTTAAGTCCTGGTATGGACTACCGGTGGTCAAGCCTACCAACAAGACCTATGACCGGCAACTTGTAACTGGTCAAATCGTATCATCCATTCATGCAAAAAATCTAGATGTTTTCGATAAGACCAGCTATAGAATAATCTACCCCCGCTTTATTATTAGACAACGTCATTGATGGGCGAAGCCTTGATAATTGGGCGGGGGCCCAATACAAATATCAACAAATAAATATACGTCCATTCCTGAACGTCCCGGCACCCCTGGAACTAGGTTTCAGGAACATGGTAGAATAGCTAATTTTGTTATTGGCCGTACAAACAAGCCCCGACTCGTCTTAATTGTAGTCACACAAACATGTCTATCTGCTCCTGGTGCTACTGCTTAAATTTTGCCGAGAAGCCACTTTGTTGGAGGAAGATTCAGTTCCTTTAACATAACTCTGTCGCCAGGTTCTAAGCATGTGTTGGTCTTCTGCCACTTCGACCGCGTTTGAAGTGTTGTAAGATACTCATTACTCCAGCGTTTCCAAAATCCCTGAACCATGTTTTGGAGGTGATTCCAGTGTTGTAAATGATTTAAAGTTGTGCTCAACAGGCAAGGTTCTGGAACAGCCGTATAAGGTTCACCTATGAGAAAATGAGCGGGCGTTAGAAGATTTAAATCATCATCAGACACATAATACAAAGGGCGAGAATTCAAAATAAATTCAATTTGAGTGAGTACTGTGTATAGCTCCTCAAATGACAAAATGGACGATCCAATAACTCGACGAATGTAGGTGTAGTTTGACCGACTTTACACCAGCCTCCCATAAACCTCCGAAATGTGGTGCAGATGGAGGGATAAAATGCCATGTGATATGGTCCCTGGCCAGCGATGTAGCGATGGTTTCATTGTGGATCTCTGACATAAGTAACTTATGCAAATCGTTTAGCAAACGACGAGCACCTTGAAAATTGGTTCCATTATCGCTATAGATATTGGAACACAAACCACGACGAGATACAAACCGGCGCAAGGCAGTGAGGAAAGCATCAGTGGTGAGATCATTCACCAGTTCCAAATGAGCAGCCTTACGAACAGTGTAATGTATTCTTTTTAAAATTTAGGATTACGGCCTCGAGAAAGCCTTATGGTGATTGGTCCAGCATAATCGCACCCAGTGTTGGTGAAAGGGCGGCTTGGTTCAATTCTCTGAGCTGGTAAATCACCCGTCAGTTGCTGGCTTGTTTGCGTCCATTGCATAAAGCAGATCTTACAGTGGTGGACTATTTTCCGGATGTGATTTCGACCACCCAAAATCCAATAACGCTGTCGAACTATCGCAAATGTTTCAGATACTCCAGTATGTAAGTAGTTGTTGTGTATGTCTGCTATAATGAGAGAAGAAATTCTGTTAGAGGGTATTTAATGCTATATGAAACAGGTGTATGTTTGATTCTTCCCCCAACGCGAAGCAGCCCCCCTTAATCAATAAAGGGAGAGTATTTGGGGAGTTTCGATTTGACAGGCAACTGGTTAGGTTATTTATTAGAGACCGAATATCCGCGCTGAATGATTTTAGTTGGATCGTTTTGAGGATAAGGGTTATCGCTTTTTGTATCTCACTCAAGCTGAGACAATATGTAAGTCCAGCAATTTAGTGTTTTTGCTAATTGATCGAAAATGGAATGCAATACGCGAGATTGGAAGGAGTTACACCCCTCGAAGTGCAGTCCGCAGGATTCGATTCTGACGCGATATGATGCCAAGAGTGTCGTGGAATCGTTTCGAGTATGCCAGCTGTGCGGTTGGCCATAAAAGTTGTCCAACGACGAGGTGGGGACGAAAGCAAATGTAGTACGATCTCGGAATCGCACCACGCGAATGTTTTAAAGATGTTATTGGCTATTGATGGTTTGATGATATTTAACAGTCTAGTCAAAAGTAATGTGCCGCATAGTTTCAATCGCGGGATCGAAACTGGTTTGACAGGAGCCACTTTAGTTTTAGCTGCAATTATAGTGACTTTATATGTTCCGTCTTCTATTCTACAGCGATTGTAAACGACAGCAGGGTAAGCCAATGACGATGAACCCGAGAAGCCGTGTAACTCCACCTCTTTTATAGATTTAAATATATGTCTTGGAATGCGAAGTTTTTCGAAGTTGTGGAGTTCCTGACTGTACAAGTTCCACCGTTGCGTTAGAAGGTCAGGCAAATGATCATCCCAGCTAAGGTTATAATCAGATGACCACAGTTCTTGAAAAAGCATTTTGAACAATATTATAGATGGGGCTAGCAATCCTAAAGGGCCGAAAAAACGGGATACTGCTGAGAGTAGGGTACGTTTGGTTGACGACGAGGAAAGAGGGTGTTTTGACAAAGTAAACGGGTATTCGTCAGCTATCGGGTCCCAAAACATGCCAAGCACCTTAATGAGCGAATTTGACCGCTCGGGGTCGAAAATAGAGTATTCGCATTCATCCCTTGGTATACTAGAGAGCAAGGGCCAACAACTCGAATTCCACTTTCGAAGCTTAAGTTTAGCCATAGAAAAAAGAGTAATAAGCTCCGATTTTTTAGCGATAAGATCTTCAAGTTTGAACCTGTCATCACGAAACTGTTCAATTTCTTTCATGGGACTATCACGCCAAACAATACGCTGCAAATCTGTGTGTTTTTCATCCACCCAAATTTGACGAAACATTTTTACAACATCGGCCGTGAAAATATATCGATGCTGTCGAAGTCGCAGTTAGCAGACCCGTCGAAGACAACGCGTAGTTTCGTAGAACTGCTGTTCGGTTTTAACACTGCGTGATGTGATAGAACGATTTACCTGGAATTGACTCTATTTGTAATTGTAAGGATTACAATGGAATCTACGCTCCATAGCATGTAACCGCGAGACCGCCGATAAAACCGAATTTCCGAAGGTAATTCTGGTGTTTTGAAGGCCAATGAAACAACATATTTTCCATCCTGAGAGCGAGCGAATGTTTGTTGAAAGTGCTCCTCAGCCGGGTCGGTGATGAATAATTCGTCCTTAGGAAGTGCGACATCTTCTAACTTCCAAAAACGTCGAATTAAGATATTTACTTCAGCTATTGAGTGGAATGATAATAGGGTGTTTTCCGGCATTGTCGTATGAAACAGTTCTCCGGTAGTTATTTAACCAAACGAAGTACTGTAGCAAGTGGGACACCTTTAGATCCTTTAATTTGATCCCCCTTCAGTATGCACTAAAGCTTATCAGCACCTAGTATGACATCTATAGGAGCAGGAACGTTAAAATGAGGGTCAGCCGAATCTAACTCCTTTATATGTGACCATGAAGAAGCATCAAATGAGTGTGTTGGTAAATTCGAAGTGAGCTTGCTTAAAACAAAGGCTTCGATGAACAAAGAAGTTGAATTTACAAGCGAACGCAGTTGAATAGCTATACATCCTTTTGTATAACCAGGTTCCATGGAGCACAAACTGGAAACGGGAATTCGAGCATGGGTACGAAGATATCCGAGCCTTTGAGCGACAGATTCAGCAATGAAAAACGATTGAGACCCGGAGTCTAGCAAAACCGGACAAGTAATAAGATTTCTCCTAATATCCTTAACATTGGCCAATACTGTTGGTAAAATAGTTTGTCTGCGAAGATTGATTTTAATCGAGTGGTTATTAACGAGTGACGAAGTGGATGGACTAGAAGAAATCGATGTTGAATTAGATTGGAGCTGGCTGGTTACCGAAGGTAAGGATTTCGTATTGGAATCTGAAGGTGAAACTAAGGACGACGATTGTTTTATATTATAATCTTCAGGATTGCCCAACGAATGATGACACGATTTACAAACACGACACCGGAAATTGGATCGACATTTGTTCAACGAATGCCCAACCTGAAGGCAATTACGAGGGTTGTCTGAGAAGTCAACGTCGCAACGTAAAGATAGCGGCACTCGTCAATAAAAGCTAGTGAATGCTAGTTGTGCATCTTTTGACAGTTACTACTTACCGAAGTTTCAGTCATTTTGGACGCGCAGTTTTTAGTTGACAGTCGTTTGAGTGAGTCGGTGTAAGTGTTTTTTTGTGAAAATGGAAAAAATTGAGTATCGAGCTGTTATTACTTGTAAATTCTTGTTTTTGAAAGGCAATACGCCTACGCAAATCAAAAATGAGTTGGACTTTGTGTATGGGGACTCTGCACCATCATTTACTACAGTGAAATTTTGGGCAACTGAATTTAAACGTGGCCATAAGAGCTTGGGAGATGATGAACGTTCGGGACGTCCAAAAACTGCAACCAGTTCACTGCTAAAGTTCACCAAATGGTGTTAGAAGACCGTCGAATTAAAGTGAGTGAGGTAGTAAAGGTTATGAAAATGTCCAAAGAACGTGTTTGGATTTAGGCATGAGAAAGCCGTCCGCGCGTTGGGTGCCGCGTTTGCTTACGTTAGACCAAAAACGTGTTCGAATGAACATTTTCAACGCTCTGTTGGCGCAGTTTAGGCGAAATAAATCCGAGTTTTGGCGCCGATTAATTACTTGGATACACCATAACAAAAATTCAGTCAAAACAGTGGACTACAAAGGGCGAGCCGGCTACAAAAAAAGTAAAAACTGTTTTTTCGACTAGGAACGTGATGGCGACTGTTTTTTGGGATAATAAAGGAGTTATCTTAATCGATTATATTCAAAAAGGAAAAACCATTACAGGAACATACTTCGCATCATTACTTGGCAAGCTGAAGGCAGAAATTGCGGAAAAACGGCCACATTTGCAGAAAAAGAAAATCCTGTTTCACCAAGACAACGCGCCGTCTTACACCTCAGTGGTTGACATGGCAAAAATCCATGAATTACGGTTTGAACTGCTTGACCATCCGCCTTATTCACCAGATCTAGCCCCAAGCGACTTCTTTTTGTTCCCTCATCTAAAAACTGTGTTCGGAGGACAGAGATTTTCGTCAAATGAGGAGGCAATCACCTTCGTGAACAATTATTTTGCTGAGAAAAACGCCAAGTACTATTTGGACGGTTTAGAGAGATGGGAGCATCGCTGGGAGAAGTGTGTAGAGTTACAAGGAGACTATGTAGAAAAATAAACAAAAATTTGAGAAAGATTTTCTTGTATCATTGTTCTGAAAAGTTTCCGACAACCCTCGTAAAATATAATGCATTTGTTTTTACAAAACTTCGACGAGAGTTAATATCTAATGATACGAATTTGGCACACTGAGATAGTATATGTTCCAATTTGCACTTGGGGCAATGCGATTTTGTGGCTGAAGCTTGAGAAACATGCGATCGGATTGGAGCGGATTGTTTTGCACGCTACGAAATAGATCTATTTACCGACTGGCATGATTCGAGAGTATCACACCTTGATTGTAGAAGTTCTAAAAGTTCATTTATTGTGCAATCATCCCGAGAGCCGACGTTCTCTGCCCAAGCTTGGTTGCTGTCCGAGTCAAGTTTGTTAAGCAACAGATAAATGAGCCACGGATCACGATCTGTTTGTTTTAACGCTTTTAAGCCGCGCTCAACTTCATCTGCCCCGTCAGTAATTTTCCGAAGAGTATGTACATTACTTATAGTAATTGCCGGAAGCGACAAAAAAGATTGTATGAAGGACTTCACTATTAAATTTACCCTATCGTACCGCGCTTGCAAACGTTCCCATGCACCGAGAAAGTTTCCATTCGAAATAGGAATATGTTTAATAAGGTTGGCCGCATCATCCCGAAGGAATGACTTGAGATAGTGAAACTTTTTTGTTTCAGTAAGGTTTGTCTTACTATCAATCGACCCTATGAAAAGATCACGAAAAGTCGGCCAATCCTTATAGTTTCCCGAAAACGATGGAATCACGATAGGAGGTAAATTAACCAAAACAGAGTTTTGTTTTGATGACGTGTTGAGTTTTTCAAGAAACGTTGATTGTTGATTGACAAACCGTTCGAATACTGAACCATCAGACTCCTTTTGAGGAACACCTTATCTTTCGCGAATCGCTTTCACATGTTTCGAATGAGCCATGACATATATATCCTCGTATGCCACGAATTCACTTTCTATAACCACGAAGTCGTTTCCTTTCACATGAGAAAAATAGCCATTATATAACGAAGAAAACTCTAACCACGTTACGTCTAGTTTACTTAACCGTATCTCTAAAATTTAAAGGATTGTAGATTGTTCAATTGCATCCGCGAATTTGGATGTACGATCTAATTGCCCTTGTGCATTTTACCATTGCAATTTTAATTTTAGAGCACTCATTTTCAACTATCACAAATTTGAAAATTCGCAGTGAAATGAAATACGAATATTATAATGTAATTTCATGTAAATAGCGTGCGAGAGTTTGCCCCCTTAAGATATTATACAAACGTTGTATAATTGAAAGGCAATATTCAATTATATAATATTTTGATGGCAAAGTTTAATTTTTCACCGAATGCACCGATTCACACTTCGAATTTTCAACAAAAGTCTATTTTTTAATCCGGCTCGAAGGACCAGAATGTTTTTGATTCTACTAAAAAAACGATTCGGATAAATATACGAAAAAAACTCAGATATCGAAAAAGAAACTCTTGACTCAGAACGTTTATTTATTGCAATTTATGAGAATACTCATCTGTCGGCTGCGGTTGAAATCCAAATGAACGAGAACATTGGACAGTAAAGATCATGACAATGAACCACCTCGCACCCACACATGGACACATCATGCGTGCATTATTTTGTTGGTGGCGAAGTGCATAGAATTACGATGGTGTGTAGATCGTACGATTGATTCTGACGCACTTGCATTAGTGTGAATGTTGGGTGGCGAATCGTCTGATATTTTAAATAGTTAGTGCACAATGTAAGTAACAAATGTTATCAATTAATACATTAGATTTACAAAATATACAAATACCAGCAAATAAATAAATGTCCATTCCTAAACACCATAATTGTTATTTTTTCGTTACCGCATAAGAGGCCAAATATGGCATGACGATGTTTGACCGATACTTTCGTATGCGTAGAAAGCCATAGCTAGCAGTTACTAAGCTGTGCATGTACCAATTGGAAAACATACTCACAAATATTACTTCCCAAAGTATATACTTTGAAAAAAAATATAAATATATTGGGTCTACAAGTAAGTTTCCAGCGTTTGTCAGAGATGGCGCCACCAGTGGATCCCGGGCAGAAAAGTCAGACTCCATGTGTTTTATTTGTAGGTTTTGTATCTGTCAACAACTTTGCGGCGTTATATTTGAGCAGTTCTATCGGTGTCGTACTTTTTATCGAGCAAAATCATGGCAAGTTTCCAGCCAAATAAACGTCATCTGCGGGAAGCGCTGCTTTTATTCTCTAATATGAAGAAAATTGCGGCTGAGGCCTATCGTTTGCTTTCGGAAACTTATGGGGCGGAATGTATTGGTGAATCGACGTGCCGCGAGTGGTTCAAACAGTTCAAAAGTGGTGATTTTGGAGTTGAAGACAAAGATCGCTCCGGAAAGACGAAAAGTTTTGAAGACGAGGAATTGGACGCTTTACTGGACGAGGATCCGTGTCAGATTCAAGAAGAACTCGCTGCATCATTGGGCGTCACGCAACAAGCCGTTTCCCTGCGCCTAAAAGCACTGGGATTCATTCAAAAGGTTGGAAACTGTGTGCCGTACGAATTGAAGCCAAGAGACGTCGAACGGCGATTTTGCATGTCCGAAATGTTACAGCAGCGGTATAAAAATAAATCATTTTTGCATCGTATTATCACTGGTGATGAGAAATGGATTTATTATGATAATCCTAAACGCAGAAAATCGTATACAAAGCCCGGCGAGCCCGCCCAATCGACGCCGAAACGAAATATTCACGTGAATAAGGTCATGCTCTGCATATGGTGGGATCAAAAGGGTGTCGTATACTACGAACTGCTTCCGAGTGGTGAAACCATCAAAGGACCATTATATCGAACCCAACTAATTCGTTTGAAGCGGGCATTAAAAGAAAAACGGCCAGAATATGAGATCAGGCATGGGTCCGTCATTTTTCATTACGACAACGCTCCGCCACATGTTGCGGTTTCGGTGAAAAACTATTTGGAGAATAGTGGATGAGAAATTCTGCTTCACCCGCCTTAGAGTCCAGACTTGGCACCATCTGACTACCACTTGTTTCGTTCGATGCAGAACGCTCTTATGGGAATACGCTTCAGCTCAGTAGAGGAAATCAAAAATTGGCTCGATACGTTCTTGCGCTCGAAAGACGAGAAATTTTCTTGGTCTGGAATTCATAAATTGCAAGAAAGAAGGGGGAAAATTGTAGCTTCCGATGGACGATACTTTGAATAAAGCATTGTAACTATGTTTTCATAATAAAACTTCAAAATTTTGAAAAAAAACGCTGGAAACTTACTTGTAGACCCAATACTTAAGCGACCAAACTTCAAACTTTGGAAAAAAAATTTGTTTTATTTAGGGAATTCTCCGACTACGAAGTGGCCATGTGCACTGATCAACTACAATGAGATATTCGTTGCTGATAAGAAACAAGGAAACAAAACAACACGCGTTCCGCAGTCACAAATAACAGCGAATGCAACGATCAAACCATTTGTTTATGGAACAGTTTATTTTTGTCGCAAATCTTAACATAAAAATAAAAAAATTATATATGGCGTTGTATGCGGTAGAGGGTTAAAACATAACATGATAATTTAGTAACAGCGTGGAAATTTAAAACCATGCGAGCAAGTGATCTACAAAACCAATTAGACAGTCGAAAAATCGCCATTCTATTGCTCCAGATGGGACCAGATTCCGTTGAAATATTCAATTCTTTCAATTTGGGCATTGATGCAGTAAGTTAGATGTATCTTCTTGATAAGTTCAATGCATATTTTGTGCCCAAATCGAATATAGCATTTGAAAAGTATACAATTTTTACAAAGAGGTAAAATATGGTGGAGCATCAGGAGCAATATTTGTTAGCATTAAAAAATCGAAATGTCACAGCTCTTAAAAATGAACGTATTCGTGATATTTTTACTTGCGGTCTCAATTCCAAGAATGACCATATAAAGATTACTTCAATTAGTTAATTAATTATTATAATCTAGATTGGACCTCCTTTTAACTCAAAGGATTTTAAAGAATTCCGCTAGAACTGGAACGTTGGTTTTCATACATCAAGCCCATATTTGTAGCGATTAAATGGCTAAACTAAGCGGGAGGTTAGAGCTGTTAAAATTATTTTATAAAAATCACTGCATCACTTCCTTTTAGAGCACTGTCGGACAACCCCTAGCCAAGCCATATTTGAATGTCTAGAAATCTTAGAACCGAAATTCCCTGCACTGAAAAGTATCTTTACCCTAATTACAAACACGTAAAATATTTTCTTAGCAAGTATACAACTAAGACCGCAGAGAATTATAGAAAAGTTTGTAAATAAACTGAAGTCTTTGACACAGGTGATACAATCTCTTTTAAAAAGGTTCCTGCTTTTGTTTGGTTTTCATTAACAGCAATCAAGCAAGAAGTATTTAGCACATTTTTAAATATGACCCACATTTAATAGATCTCTGTGATAAAACCATTATATCAACAGCAAGTAATTAGGAAATAAATACTGATATTGTCAGTTGTGCTAATGAAAATTCAAAAATTAATTCTCCTATAAGAATCAATCCACACTCTGCAGATCCTAAAGAACAATTTACTCGATATAGATAATAATACATAATTAATCGATTTAATAATTGAAGTAATTTATTTTTTTTGTATTTATGAAGAAATGGTACTTACAATATAGCTTATAATAATTAAATAAGTAATTGAAGTAATCTTTATTTGAATTATAAAAGTGTCTATATATATGTACATACATTGATGAAGTATTATGCCAATACATTAATATTATTAGCTTATAGAGAAAAGATATTTACAATCAGTCATACAGACATAAAGATTTATAAAGACTTATTTAAAACACAACAGTTACCAAGTAATGTCTAGGTAGTTATCATACTTTGACAATTGTAACAATGATGAACTCGTGCACTGTGAACTCACTCCCGAAGCCCCTTTTACCGCTCATGGCTCATTCCATCCGAGTTGGTGCCTCGCTAAGAGCGCTAACCCCTCCAGTTTCCTGTCTCTATTTTGTTTCATCGGAGTTCAGAATAATTTAATGTCGCTTTTTTGTGTCATCGAAGTTCGGAATCATTTTATGACGGTTTTTCGTTTCATTAAAGTTTAGAGTCACTTCATGTAGTTTTTTCGTTTCATCAGAGTTCGAAATTACTGCCCAACGAGCCATAAGAAGTTTCAATGAAAAAAAACAAATCAATTGCTTTCATATTCAATAGTTTTCAAAATATTTGCGCCGGTTAACCTGTTCAGATCTTGCTATTTAAGGATGCAGTAATATCTAGTCCCCTTTACTCAAAACATTTGAAGATAGGGCACAAACATCTAAAGCTGAAAATTATTTTATTATAGTACAAAACCTAGACCATATTTCTTCTCTTCTTCTTCTTCTCTATATGTGGCGGGTGTAACCTGTATATTAGTAGATCGTTATGACCCCATCCAAAAAATCGTTATTCTTTTTAGAGATACATACATACATACTTGTGTAGGTATGTATTATGTAATTTATTAGAGCAAAAATTCGTAGTTAACCCTAGCATCTAATCGTTACAGCTTTAAAGATAACAAATGCGGGTAAGGCACTGATATAATTTAATGACAATTTGATTTCTACCTTTAGCGTTGGCACATACATAAGTATCCAGCCTGCCATTAAACCCAATTTAATAAGTCCTGTATCCGTGCAAAAATTTCATGAATGTTTTACGAATTCTAACGAATTTTGATACTTTTTTTTTGTTAAAACTTATGTTAAATAAATGTCATTACCCACGTCTTACATATCTTACATATAGCCTTGGTATGTTTTTTTTTTCATTTTTATGTTTTTTCCTTAGATCAGATGACTTTTAGGCCTGATTTTATAATAAGAAATTTAAATTGAAGATAAAAGTGACATTTTTTAATATTGCCTTATTAAACATTTGACATGTTGTTATAGATACTATTATCATTGCGGCACATTTTTTATACAATACTTTTAAGAATTGAACGCTATTAATTGTTTTGGAGGAAGGAAAAACTGGTGTAAGCAAAATTTCCTAAATATCCGTTTTTAGATTTGTTTTTAGGGAATCAAAATAGGTTGAGTTTAAATATTGATAGGATACAATATATTATTTATTTTAGTTACTGTTTTAGTCTTGAGTATAAAATGCGCATATATATTTTAAATGTCCGAATGACTACATCCACCAGAATCGTTAATCCTATTTACTCGGTTTAATGAGGAGATGTATTAGTAACTGGACACTACATAATTGCTTATGAAAACGATATTCTAATATGCCAACATTTTAATATGGAGTTGTTTATATTTACAGCGGAACATACAAACTAGACACAAAACAAGAAATGCAAAATCAGAAGAAATTTTTTACTCTAATGACTGCCACATAGTTAGGCATAGAAACAGATGTCAATTGCGTAAAATAAGCTATTCAACAGCTAATTTTATTGTGAAATTGTAATTATAAAGATTTATTTGCAAAATTATAGTACAAACTTGGAGCCCAAGATTCCTTACATTATAGGGTAAATATAGTAGTACACAAAATAACAATTTTAATTGTTTCTGACACATTTAATTTTTTGATGTTTTGGTTTTTTTTGCCTATTTTAATACTTCTTCGAAAGCCTATCACGAATATGAAACATCCCTTATTATACGAGTAGCATGTAGACAAAAATCGTTATTAATATGATATTCGTACGTATGTAATGCATGAGTGTAATATAGCACTACATTTATCATTCTTCAACAAGTATGAGAATGTAATACACATGAAATATTTTCCAGAAATAACGGATGCTTTATAAAACTTATACTTCCGGGTAGTTGTTGATGCCAAAAATGTGCACAAGCGTTTCTTTCCAAACGGAATTTGGTGGTCAATAAAATTCAAAGTTTAGTCTTTTCAATTTCCGTGTGGAGAAGAAACGTCATCTGACTTAACAATTTATTGTGTTGTTTACGCTTCAAAAAATGAAATACATCTACGTGTTTTGCACACCTATCTGAAAAAAAGACTAAATCGTGCCTTATCTTGTGAGTATCATTTATAATTTTCATAAGAAGAAGAAGGTGTATATACATAAGCTAGCACTACAAAAAGATTGAATGGTTCAAGTGTGCCCTGATTCTTTGAGAATAAAAATAATAACACAAACTTTACTAAAGATATATATAATATGTACATACATGCATACGTATGTATGTTATATTCTAGTTGAATGCTTTTTTCGTTGAGAAATTTAAAGAAAATAATAACAAGAAACAAGAGAATGCATATTCGTTGTAGACACTTCGAAGACTCAAGGATAAAGTGGCATTTAGAAAGTTTAAGGAACCTCGCTGCTAACTTTTGTGAAACTTTTAAATTTTTTTAGCTTTATAGTTTTTTTTTCTTTTGGCTTAAACTTTGCAAATATTTCTTTTGCATTTAGGATAAAAAAAAGTATATACATAGTATATCTAACATAAATATAGGAATGGTGTGAGAGAAAAATCGGTTTGTGCAGAGAAATTCTCTTTTACGAATGCTGTGGGGACGTTGTTCTTTTCCGCAGCTTTATTTCTTTGCCTGTTAACTTGCTCCTTTCTGTCATAATTCATTATGAAAAGTAGAGCACTATTAAAAAAGTTTTTCTTTAAATTTTCTACTGGGCTCATGAATTTTGATTACATATCGCTGAAAGTATCACTCACAAGGATTTAACTACGAATAATTCAAGGGATTTTTAAGTTAAACCCTAAAAGAATGATACAAACCTACTTAAATAGGGATATGTTATGAACAAGGATGTAACAATTTCTTTCACTCTTTAAGGTAGGTTTCTTGTATTAAAATAAATACAGGAATTTTATTCGGAACGTGTTTCAAATACTTAAATGGCAATATATTGTATTTGAAGAAAGACGAGAGAGGAATAATAATTCGAGGAAGGAAGAATTTCTGCCTTTGAATTTTTTTTTTGCTGTTTGTGCTTTAGAAAACGCCAGATATCAAGGGTTGGTAGAGTTTTAATTATAAAATAATTGGTTAATGTTGTTCGAGCAGTTTGATAAAAAGTATCGCCTTTCATTTATCTCTACGTTGGAAGATAATGTATGTGTATGGTATATCGTGCTTGTTCTTTAATCCAGTTGTTTAAATTGCTATAACTATGAAAAAATATTAATTGCTTTATTATGATTTTAAGAATTTTTTGTGGATGAAGTATTAATTTGAATTTTCCTTCTATCAAATATTCTGACAGGTAATTTGATAAGACCCAACTAAATTTTATTATTGTAATTTTTTACATGCTAATTGATCGCGACTTATTATAGGACAATTTATTATAGTGAACAGAAGAAATGTTCTTGTTTAATTACGTTAGTTCAGATATTTTCCGATCTTGCAGCGAACATTGTAATAGACCCGTATTAAATTGAAATTAAATTAGAAAATTTGCCGATCAAGTATGATAACGTATGCTTGTGTGTTTGTTTTGACTTGCAAATCTTAAAACCATTCCTTAGGTTGTTATATTTTGGATCATATCATCTGGAATGACAACGGTTTGCTTAAGTAGATTACATATTTTACTTCTCCTTGGCTTTAGCTTCTTCTTCAAATGGAATATGCAATTACTTGTTAGAAAAGATTTGTCAACAACCATCTTCGTACACAGCTGATGAGCTCAGTTTGGAGTTTTCCCATTATTAGTTTTAAGCATTTAAGTCACATTTTGATAAAACACTTTTATTAGTAAACATATACTCGTATGTGTATACTTTTTGTTCCTCTATCATTCTGCACTGACAAAAATGCGTGTGTAAAAGCCTGAGAGGTTGTTCCTCCATTTTTATTTCTATTCACTATTTCAATGTGCATTTCTTTACCGTAATTCGCATTAGCAATTACAACTGGACCTACGTAAGTTTTGACGGAGTTGGGCTTACCGTTTCGAAAATGTGAATTTTTATACCACTTGTTAGTAACCGTTATCTTCAAACGTTATACCCGTAATCCAGTTATTGAATATTGATTAAATACTCGTAGGTGCCATACGACTATATACTGGCTTTAACATTCGCTCGTTGTTGAACTCTATCATCTCGCTTTTGTCTCTATACGCCGTAATAAGAGACTTCCTCCCACTGATACTGGTGTCATTGTATTGAACAAAAGAGCGAGCCACCGATTTTAAATTTCGGATTATCTTCATTCTTATTTCGGTACATTTGTAAGAGCATACAAAATGTTACAGAATTTTATTTCGTGTTTTGTGAGTTAACGGCTCTGATTCTCTATAACGTATGTATTTCGTTGACTAAGCTTAATGCGAGTTTTTTTTTTGAAATTTAAGAATACCAGTTGGGTTATTTGTAATTCAACGCTGAACCTATTCTGAAGCTTGCCAATGATCTATTAATTGTTAGGTGAATGTTTTTTTTGTCGCAAATCGGCTGTTCTACCGATATCTTTGTTCAGCACTTTTTATATAGGTAAGAAGCGTTTCACTAAACTACGAGCAGAAGAAGTACTGTTATCTGAAAATGTTTGGGAAATTAATCGCAATAATGCGCAGCAAAAAAATTTGTTATGCATGTCATATATTATTTAAACTTCACTTAGACTACAGAACTTAGAAGAAGAACATGTGAAACAAAGTATACAAATCGGCATCGAATTATAGTTGAATTAAAATTCAAGTGTGACAATATATCAAATTTAAATTAAGAGCTAAATTTATGCTCCATGGACAATAATATTTCTTCCAGGTCCATGTAATATATGAGATCTTAAAGCTTCTATGTCGTTAACGACTTAATTTTATGCTATCTGCATATTTGGCACACTCTGATTACAGCTTCTTATTGGCATTTTGCCCACCATAATAGCAAAAAGAAACTAATTATATACTGAAATAATTCTTAGAGTAAAATTGCTGGAAGTCACACTGAAAGTTATTTTTCAAATAATTGTGTGTGTTATTTTTCAATTTTGTAAACGTACTTTTTTGTCCATTTTTGTATATTATGTGTATATTTGTAAAGACAAATCATACGGACACGTGCATAGCAAAATGCTTTTAAAATATATTTTAAGGGCATTTCCTTCACACTTTTTCTTCTTGATATTTTATCAAGTCTATTTAATTTTATAGTTTTATGTGTGCATATACCTATTTCCGTATGTTTTATTCAGTAGAATAATTTTGTATAAAGATAAACAAATTTACTTAACTATTAATTTACAGGTATACACAAGAATCTAGAATACTAAGCATAATTTATTATATTGTCTTTGTAATATGGCATATGGTATATTGTAAAAAGCTTTTTAATATATTTTTGTGCATGACTTTGGAACTGCCAATTTAGGGATGGACACAAAATTTTAATTTCTAAAGGTTTGCGCATTTATAATTGAGTGCACCTTTAACTTTATATTTTGGAAAAATCAGGATGTCTTGATTTCATCTCTATCGTTGCATTTCAGTTAAATCAGAAAATAAAAACAAAAATCTAGCTATAAGTAGTCATATATTTTTTTATGCTATCAAATTTGAATGATATTAGTTTATAGATAAGATATTAACTCAAGCCGAGGTCGTTCATAAGCACATACCAAAAACATACACAAAAACGTTTTTCAAAATTCTGTTTTGTAACATGCAGGTGTAATGTATGCAATAAGAAAATCTATTGTATTAAAATACCAACTTCAACATTTTATACGATTCCATTATTGCTTACCCTTAATGTTCGTATCGCTGGAGCAAAATTCTTAAAACAAAACAAAGAGAATTAAATAGTGTATAAAATCATGTATGTAAAATGTATATATGTAATACCCATCGCCCATATAACAGCTATTTACGTATAACCTAAAGGTATTTTCGATATAAATATGCATATATATACATATATACATATAACCTTATATACATATACATATATGTACATCCATGGAAATAGGAATGTGCACACATATATACGGATAGAGTGCTTCTTTAACTAACATCCAATTTGTTGTAGAACTTCATCAATATAACTTGGAAACTTGTAGGGTATCTATGTAGCAGGTGGATTAACTGATGCATGTAGGTACCCATGGATTGTACCCTGTATCACGTTCACGTTGATTAATTGATAACATTATAAACAATTCAAAAGAAAAATTATCTATATTGTAACATATAGTACGTGAGCCACTTCTTTAACAAGAGCTAACTTTGTGTTGATTGATATTTTCGTAAAGTCGTGTGTATATATTCCTTTTATTGGGTAATTTTGCTGATTCCTTCAGTTACTTTTTGGGTTATTGTTTTTAACACTAAATATGAGTCTCAGATTAATTCCACTCAACTGTATTATATTGTAAATTAAAATTTAAATCACTATGTACTATACAGATATTCGCACACATGTTCAAATTCCTATATCTTTTTTTTTAGAATCAATACGTTAAAGAAAAATATATTGAACCTTCCAGCTTAATTTATAAATAAACGTGAAAGACGAAGTTCCGGTTTTTTGTCAAACTCGGTACATTAGTACATATGATACGGAGAAAAAGTTAGGAAAGTGTTTGTCGAACACTAACATAAAATGAGGTCATAGTAACCCGATGAACCAACAATAAACTCGTTATTTTTTCTTACGATAACTCTAGAAACAAGCCGTGTACGGAGCCTTTATTTACTTCCTTAATTTGATGAATATTCCATCATATCACTTTTTTTTTACACACGAGTACTAAAAAGTAATAGATTAGTTCATGGAATTTTTTGGCAAAGATCTGTTGGCATACTTGTTAATGAAACAGCGATCACTGATTTTTTAGCTAGATAAAGCCACAAACTTATAAAAATCACACTATTTTCAAATACTATTTCAAATACATCGCAGCAAATTCATTAGAATAACTCGCATAAGTTCTTAAATGAAAAGTATCGTCTTATACTTATCTTATCTTATCTTATCTTATACATATCTTTTTATTTTCGAATATATATACTCGTATTTATTCATATTTATAACTTTACTATATCTATTCGAATGTATCAAAAATTTTATACACAAAAATAATAAACATGTACTCGTACGTATTTATGAATAAATATACTTTCATTTCGAAACACAGATATAGTGTACGAGTAACATAATACATATACTATAAGTTATTTGGAAGTGTATTTTGTTGGTAACATTCTATACCCGTATTTGAACACATGTATTTCACAAGTTTACTTAATCTGTAACTGTCATATTATAAGCGTCTTTTAAATTGTAATTTTATTATTTTATAAGTTATGAGTATAAGTATCTTCATTTTCGGGTTTTAGATCGTTTGGTATTTTACTACATATTTAAATCCATTTAAGATCCTCTGGTTTTATGAGTGGTGAATAAAATTGCCTTAATAAAAATTTAAATGACATCTGCAAAATGTGTTATCTATTCAATAGATAATGCATTTTGAGTATTCAAGTATACACACATACATATATGTATGTATACTCGCGCCATGCCGCCAAATCCTATTTCTTTCAAGATAATTGTCCGCAAAGCTTGCTTTTGCTTATATTATTACCCAAATGGATTTGAGTCACTTGAGGGCAATTCAATTATATTTTCCTTCTAATCAATAAGAATTGAAACAAAAAGGAAAATAAAACAGAGTCAGTTTCCTTTAATAGGGTGATACTGTAGAACAAGGATTCAGAATGATTACTTCATTAATATATTCATGGTAGAAGAACTCGTAAAAAAAAATTGTTTTGCAATAAACTCGCGTTATTTAAAATTTTCATTTGATTCATCTATTAAACATATAGGTAATTGAATTGCTTCTATATATATTAAAAGCAATTGTTATAATATTTCTCCTCTACTGAAAATTAAACATTCTGCCATATTAATAGTTTTAGCCTGGTACATGTGGATAAAAGTAAATATTGTATGTATGTAAAGTATAAAAGCATATAGCTACTCGTTTGTTAATATTTCTTACAGTTGGTACTGTGTAAAGCTTATGAAACATTTAATAGTATAGCAACATTGATGCTCACAACTTATATGAAATTGATTGAAACGGAATACCCTGTGTATGTTCACTCAAATGGGGAAAAATCAGGAACCTACCATCAACTCAATCGAACCATTATGTGCAGTCTACGTGGTTATGGTTATTTTAGTTGCTTTGTGCTTTCATTTATGTGAGGAATAAGGGATGGTTTGAATTGGCAAAATGATTGGTATTGTCAAACGAAACGTTTGAATAATTTTGGGACTTAAAGCAAAAACCGGAAGCACGACTAATGATTCAAAGGATTTTGAATTGTTTTGAATTTTCATTCGATTTTTCCTGCCGTTCCTGTTATATTCAAAAGAATTTCCTTTCATTTATTGATTTCGAAATTGTTATTTCTTATTTTTTTTATAAATACTAAAAATAATATAATATAATAAATATTATTTGTCTAAGTTTTAGGTACTTGACTTAGATTAACGTTTGTTCAAAAAATTTATCTTTATCTCTATTTTATATGCCATATAATGTGATATCATATATTTTGAAAAAGGGCTGATTTCGCTGGTTACAATTACCATCGAAAACTTTTTAATATTCTTCTGATCATAACCAAAGCCATTGCTATCGTACATATGTTTTTTTCTTAGGTACTCGTATATCTTTTATTGAGAATCAATTTGTTTCCTTTTCATAACTGACGAATTTTAAATTATTAAATACTGTTGCTTTTTTTCGAATATTATTTTATTTAAAAATTTTGCAAGACAATTTAAGTCAAATACAAGGTGGAGCAAAAGTTGCCTGTAATTTTTTTACGAATGAAAAACGTTGGTTCTGCTTCTGGATTGTGTTTATATGATGTCTTAAATTTGTTTCTATTAACTCGAGAAAATAATATCAGCTAAGTTGCCGCCCCCAGAATTGATGACCATCCGAGCCCGACATGTAACATTTTCCATCACTCTTGCTAGAACAGCACACCATTCAGTAACTTCGAGCGGGGCAATGGCTCTTCGTGGGTTATACGTGGATTTTCGGTGCCTCGGAAGCGGTAATTTTGGAGGTGGAAATGGGCCTCGTCGCTCATGATTTTCGATGAAAAGTTGTTTCCCTCGTAGTCGAGATTCAGGATGGCTTGAGCGTAGATTAGACGCGTTTGGCGGTCAACTGCTAACACCTGATGCACTGTCTTCACTTTGTAAGTGGACATCTTACAGTCTTTCACCAAAATTCTCTGTAAAGACCGCCGATTGATGTCCAATTGCGTGGCACGTCGTCTGGTCGATACTCCGGGTCCTCTGTAACATCTTCAACCACAGCTGCGATATTCTCAATAGAACGGCTGCTCCGGGGCCGGACAGACCTGGCAGCATACATGGGACTTGTTGTCCCATACTCGTCTAGGCGAGCGGCTAAACGTCGTAGAGTTTGCCCAGTTGGTGGCGGACGACCTGGGAATCTGCTCCAAAATTTATGCTGCGCCAACGCCACTCATGAATTATTCCGCAAAAAAATCGTAACAATTATTCCCCGTTCACTACATAGGGTATACTCCTATATAGTGATTCATGTTTTGTTGACGTGTGTTTTGTATCTGCTTACTTCACAAATGTCAAAGTACAATTGACATTTGCAAAAATTATAGCATCTTTTGATAACCTAGTATATTGCAAACATTTTTTGTATAAAAAGAAAATTTGAATTTTAAATGGCATTTCATTGAAATTTCGAGTTTTTGGGGAACAGTTTCCATGAAATAGTGAAACAAATTTATTAGAATTTTTGGGAATCATTTTTGAAAAGATTTTTTATCTTTATTATTAAACGATCGGTTGTTTCCAAGATTCTGAGTTGGAAATTATGGCTTTCTTAAATTATAGTAAACATTGAAAATACGTTGAAGTCGATTGCTATTATCTACAGACCTAGTTTATGGTTATCTAAATCTTTAAAGAAAGTGTATTGTATAAATTCAACAAAATTAAAAACGGTTTTAAAAAGAGTTAGAAATACATTTTAATGCTACAAAACATATTTCTCATATGTATCTGTATTAATTTTACACAGCTTGTGTGATTAACATAATAGTAAATAAAATTGTAATTAACAGAAAAAAGGTATTGCCAAATCAAAATGGCTACTACTAACCAATCAGCGATTATTAACCAATGAAAATATAAAATGCATTTAATGATTACGTAATATCAAGACTAAAGTTAGTAAGAGCAATCTAAAACAAAAAAATGTTTGTACTAGTATTTGAAAGAAGAAAAATAATGGTTACTTTGAATTCCTGGAAAAAAGATAATTAGCGGCTGGAGTTTTGGAATTTTGTCTCTATAGCACACCATTGCCTATAGAAGGTATAATAATGGTAAAACCACTGAGTTGCAAGTCAGACCTCATGCATGGATGAATAAATTGCTGGCTCACGTCATTCGGTATCTTCTACTTGTTATAAGTTTTGTTGTTGTAAAACTTTCCTAACCCGAGATTTAAATTATAATAGCTCGAAAAGGGGTTCTGATAAATCGTACGGTATAGCAGGAAATAAAAGAAAAACAAGTAAATCCTGCTGCGATCATTATTTCGGCACCCAAAATATCAAACCTTCGAAATTACACAAAACACGTTTGATATAAAGTGGAAATGTAATAATCGATGAAATATTATAATATTTGAACGTCTCCAAATATTTGAGCCATTCAAAAACTTCAATTTTCTAGCTTCTGCATGTGTGTTGGTTGCTTTTCAAAAATAACGTAAATAAGTTTTAAAGTTAATAATTGTTTTTAGTTTACTGGCACAGATTAAGTATAGCTTTTAAAAAAATAGAAGTGTATTAAATCCACGATCTAGCTTTTCATGGAACAGAAATTGTTTTGTGCCTTGTCTATCGTTTTTTGTTTTCAGTGCCTTAAATGTTTGTCCAATTATTATGCTACAATATTTTTGTCAGTTTTTCTAAGATACAAAATTTAGTTAGATGGGACTCCATCATTTTTCGTTTAAAGTACATATATGGATATATTACTTTAAGAAAAAAAAACTGCTTATTAAAATGCATTTATTAAAAATAAAATATAAAAGATAAGATAAGATATCTAACCAAAGTTTTCAAAAATATAATTTAAACTAAAGTTATGAAGATTGAGTATATACGTGTACATACATACATATGTACGTTTTTTTTGTGGAATGAGTTTGAATAATTTATTATGCTGGAAATCGCGGTGTAATCAAGGTTACAAACAAGCTCACATATCCATACATACATGTGTATGTTCATGTACATGCATACCAATAGCACTTACTCACAGATGAAATCGAAATGGAATTCCATAAAAGATCTGGGCAGTTTATACGTATGTTTGTTCTTTTTCGTGGGTAACCACAAAATCAGGGACATCCTAAATCTTAATCTGGCGCCAAATGTTTTATGTTTCTTATGGACTATATGGGTTCGCAGGGTGAGTAGAGGATAAGTTGATTAAGGGATTGGCTTAAGTTATTTTTTCCTTCCTTTTCCGATGTACGAAAATAACGAAAATGTTCAGGTCTTTGAAAAGTCACATTGCTATGTTAAAGATTTCAAGTTATGTGAGTTATGCATAAATACGAGTATGTTAGTGAAATGTGTATTAAAATGTTTAATTTTTTTATAACACGTACATACTTAGGTAGTTATGTGTTTAATTTTTAATAATGAAGTTATAATTCGAAAATTTTTCGAGTTCGTTTCAGCCATAAAACATTAAGTTAGATTTGCACTTTGTTTTGAATTATGAACTATTAAAAAGGACATGTTGTTTATGTGCACACAATGAAAAGAGCTACTAATTTAATGACGGTACGCATAAGCAACGGTATATGAAGCTTATAAATTGAAGCAGACTGTGCAAATATAACAACTTCTACAAATTTCGGTTCATCTGCGATGTCGAAAAAACGAACGGAATTAATTTTTATTTGCTTGTGCTTGTGTACCCACAGAGTTAAAGGATGTCGAAAAAGGGGAGGAAAATGTTTTCACGAAAAAGCAATATTTTATATTATATGACTTTAATTAAATTAAAAGGAACAACACAAAAAAGACGATAATATAAAGGTTTTTCTTCTTTTCTTCTCTTCATTCGTATTTTTTATTTTTTATTTTTAACTCGAATCTAAGTAAAGTAAGTTAGTGTGTAAATACAAATACATAAACATAAGCATGTACTTCTTACGGATAGGTTCTTTTTTACTTATAGGCGTAGGAGTGTTGTTTCACTAATTGGAGGCGGGTGATAAACTTACATTAGTTTGAACAAGAATTTATAAGAGGTTATGGAGGAACATTTAAAATTACAGATATGTATAATTAATGCTGTTCCAATTATTTTTTAAAAAAAGAGAAAAGAACTAAAAAGCTAAAAAATGTGAAAAGGAGATATTTTTAGCCAAAACAATGTGTAGATTAATTTTAAATTGCCATTATAATGATTTCAAAAATTGTTGTAATTACATATTTAAAAAAATGCACAGTATTTTTGTGTCTTTTTTAAAGTAGTATAATTAAAAACCTAAAACAAAAAAAAATGGCCCTATTCACAATTTGTGTGAATTGCAATAACAATTTGTATCCTGACCACTCAATAATGTACCTCCTTCATATACATATAAGTGAAGATTATGAAATTGTTGGAATATAACTTTTTTTAAACCTATGGTATGTGAATACAGTTTTTTTTTTATTTTTTATTTTTAGATCAATTGAACAACTATGGCAAGAAAGCGGAAATGTTACTACGAGTGGTTTAATTTAATAGCCCTCACATGGATATTTTTCTCGGATATTTGCTTAAATGGTATGTTCATACATATATATAGCACTTATATATTATTTGCAATAAATTTGACTTTTTTTAGCAATTGTTTCTTTAATATTTATCCTATAAAAACAGCTGCTCTAACTTTCATCTTTGTTGAATTTTAATTAATTATGTATTAATTTAGGGATTTATATAAGTTGCAATTGGAATTTATAACTTTTTTAGGCACTTTGACTTAAAATATCTTTTGTACCATTAAGTCAGAACTATAGTTAGGCTAGTAACACTATAAGCAGAGGAATTCATTAGTTCGTTGGAGCCGAAGTGTTCCCTGAAGAAAATCTTTCTCCGTGAAGAAGCCTTTATTGAAGCATAATATTTTTTTGAAGGCGGTCTGTTACCGGCTTTTCTATAAGGTTGTATGAATATATAAGTACGTCAAAGAGAGCAACACTGAGAAAGTATGTCGGGAGCAAGGATATGCTGAATTAATATTGAAAATATATTGCGTTGCATTGCATATTTCGGTTGTTGATGCAAATGTTAAAGATATATTTTCTTAAACACTGTTAAGGCAGACATACTTACTAAAGTCGACCAAATTTATATACTATTGTGAATGCAAAACTTAATTATTTTCTTATGTTTCAATAAAGTTACATTGTAAATTGTTGGAAAAAAAGTGTATATATATACATAGGTTGTGGGAAACGACTGCACGACCTAAATGGATTGACCATTACTGGTAACCGACTGCTAGGACGACCAACATAGCAACCTAGCGAATATAACAACCCGTTATGGCTCAATTGGTTCCGGAACAGTGTAAAATTAAACTAACAAAAAAAAAAAAATAAAAAAATAAAAAAAATTATAAAACAAAGGGAACCAAAAAAATTTCCCATCCTGCTTGAAGCTTTCTTTATTTCCCGCTATTACTTAGCCTCTCCACCATCCTATTTGATTAGCATGCCTTGCTAAGCACAGCCTACACACACATAAGTGACCAGCTGTATTATATCATAAAGACCATCAGGGTGAATGACCCTACAAGATTCCATTTAAAGGGAGGAACAAAACGGCTTTCGGTTCGGATGAAGGTCAAGCCAGATGTTGTCCAGAGGACATTCAGATTTCTGCGGTGGTCGACAGAGGTGAAAGAAAAAAAAACAAGAAAAAAAAATTTTAATAAGTTAAATGGGAAAAAAAGGTGGAAGAAGGACTCAAGTGCGTGGGAATAATTCTTTTTTGAAATTGATCTAGTTCGGAAGCAGTCAAAGAAAAAGCAATAAATATTACAAATCGTAAATGTGATTGTTTCAAATACAAATTGAATTTTACAAAGAAAAACAAAAATTAATTTGAACAATTTTAACGTAAAACAAAGGGAAATAGAAATAGAGGAGCGATCAGGAACCGGGGCAACTCCAGCTAAAGTTGCCACCTCAACTACGCTTGCAACAATAGCCACAGCCAACAGTGGTATCCACAGTATTCGCGGTAACACCCGCTACCATCTCCATACCAGCTTAAGCAGTATTATTTAATTTTATTTATTATTTAATTTTATTTAAATGAGTGAAATTGAAACCTAAGTTTAAGCCTTACGTTCGTAAAAGGAGAACGAATACCTAACCACTTGCTTATATTAACCATAAGACAAGGCAGTCAATAAAGCATATCCACTCGAAGAAGTTGTGCACATCCTCCCGGGATAATTTCGGTAAGTCAGTTGGACATTTTGTAACTAATTGATGATTGTATCCAATAAATAGATTTTATTGCTATATCTACAGTGATATCCTCAAAGTGCGATGGTGCTCAAGCTAGCGGATACCCTCTGGATCTAGCTGTAGATTTATCTAAACTATTTATCAAGGGGACTGATCGATACACGCTTCTTAGGGTAGTTTTACAATACATGGGAGACGCGCTTATTCTCCTTTTTTTTTCTCTTTTTTTTTTATTTTTTTCCGGATGTGTAGCTAAAGGGGATTTAGGAGGGGCGTGACGGATCACCAGGTGACGAAGGATGGAGACGTGTTGGTTTTCTTCTCTTCGATTTAGGTTTGGGGCGCGATAGGCTTGAGGGGAGTGATATCTTTCATGGGGGAGGTTTGTAATTTCAGGATGCAACCCCACCATCGTGGTTATACTCCAGCTAGGGACGTATTCGGGTCCTACCTTTTAGTATTTACCGCTCAAATACCACCTAGAGCAAGGCATGATTGAACGTAACCAAGGACGGCCTTGGTATAGCAGCGAGATCCCCCCATTCTGGCGAGCATAGATTGGAGCATGAATGCAGCTGCAAACGGGTCGGTCCCCTTACTACCCTGCGAGGCCTGGCCTCTAGAGTTGCCTGTGCTCGGGGGTCATAAGGGTGAAGTGAGGTAGCAGGGAGAGTCATTGCGAGGGTTCCAGAGAGTTTCCGGATGTCTTATAGATTGCGTTAACTCGCGCTGCCCCACCCAAAGACTCTGGGTTAAGTTTAAACCACCAGAGCACTAATTCCGTTTTATTATTGCCGCCGTCTAAGACGGGATAATAATAAGCATGAACGTTACAAGGTAAACGTAAGTTGTAAATGAGGCAAGTATGTACTTACATTTAAATTTTATGGATGTTACGCTTATTGTGGAAATGTCTTCCATTGTACTTGATAAAGAAGCATAGTCAATATGCTTTATTTTAAAAATTATTAACACCATTTTTTTTAATTTTGGTGCTTAAAATTGTAAACATATAATGCGAATGTTGAACATACGAATGTTAGCGGGAAAGAGTTTTATTTTGATTCGGCAGAAGTTTTGTTGTGTTATAAAGTAGAACTATTGTATTTGTTTCAATATCTGTAAATACATAGTTATGGTAAGCTTAGTTCTCGCTTCACTTTTTGTGGTAATCGCAATAACGAAATATTTTGCTGTTAAACTCTTATGTGTAAAATCCTGAACGGTGATGCTTTTTTATAAACCTTTTACGAGTAGATATATGTAGAGTTCGATTATCCGTACACCTAATGTTTCATATTTATATATTAAGAAATATACAACACGAAGGGTTTTTTTTACAATAATCGGAAAAATATACATAACATATACAGGAAAAATACTACGAGTACAATAAAGAGAAACCAAATGAGTCCGTTGGTGTAACCGTATTAAAAACAGAATAAATTTTCTTAAGTCATTCACTGTCTTATAATCTTGTTTTTTTCAGTGAGTAGGCTTTTGTAGAATACGAGTACTTTTTTAAGAATCAACAAATAGTTATTAAAGGAATGCTGTACAATTCTTTCTTACGCGTTGTCGTAGTTTGTTCTTCTCTATTGGGGAATATTCCCAGAGTTTTTAGTTTACTTTAATAAAAAGGTTCTGACATTTA
This sequence comes from Volucella zonaria, assembly GCA_963966105.1. Classification (NCBI taxonomy): domain Eukaryota; kingdom Metazoa; phylum Arthropoda; class Insecta; order Diptera; family Syrphidae; genus Volucella; species Volucella zonaria. Next base: position 200,904,512 of record OZ014532.1, on the reverse strand, counting down.
CGTTTTAAAAATGTTTGGCTCGTGGGATTGTAAATTATAATCGACAACTTTAATGACGAAAATTCTTTGTTTGGAATTCAATTAAATATATACTGGTGAAAACTACCAGCACTCGTAAACCAAGCGGAGTAATATATTTGTAGTATAAACCGATCTCTCATTATTTGCACCTCACCTTAACTCAAGAGTATAACTTCAAGAAAATGATTCGACTTCAAAAGTAATTATCGCTCCTACCACCCTTTCTAATTCACTAATGCAACTTAGCAGTTCAAATTTTTATTGACATTATTTGTCTCTTTACTATTGAAACTACTACTTAAATCTCTGCCTTATTTCTCACCTTCTATAAGTCCTTATAGGAGCCCTTGTGATAATCATAAATCGAATTGTGTTGCAGTAAATGCCTTTTCTGGCAGTGAAGTTCATTCACCGTCTTTTCAACTGACCTTATTTTTTCTTCTAATGCTGACAATTAGTACGGTTTGCTAGTTATCAACTGGTTACTACTCTTTTAACAATGCCCTGCCGATGTCTTTATTTCCTTGTCACTATAACTTGTAAATATTTAAAACCAACACACATTGGTATTTCTCCCTTTTCGCTGCCTAACTTCCCTTCCCGTAAAGGTACATAAAATCCCTTGTGCGCGCTCCAATTATAAAAAAAAAATTACGTGTGGTTTTGCAGTTTGGTATTTGTATTTCTATTGCATCCTTCCATAAAAACGTATATCACCCGGGGTTAATTTCGATGAATCGTAAGTAGTATTCTTTCATTGTGTTCTTCCCACATGTCTGAGCCACGCTAACTGCTGCAGCTTCATTATAGAATTACACACGTTTAGGATGAAAGTTATATCTCGTAGAGCTAATTATTGCATAAAATTCTTTATTCATGAATGAATGAATGGTCAATAAATCATCCTTACAACCTATCTCTAGGCATTAAGTATTCTTTGTTCGGCAAAACGTAAGGTTCAGGGCTCCGATTCATACATTAATATCAGAAGTACATATTTGCATAGATTTTAACTTTGGCCTCAATCTTTAAGGTAGTTATTGGCTTTGGGCACACCTTAATAATGTAAATTATCGGTAGAATAGCGAAACGAAAGGAGTGCTTATGTTCAGTACTAAATGCACAAGTTATCAAACAACGCGAAACATACCCTATCAATTGTTGCTTACTCTGTCATTGTACTCGCTCTCTAATTTTGCTACCTAGTTGTTCCTTGCTACAAAATGTTAACGTAACTTTTGCTATTTTTTATGTTTGCTTTGTACTCATTTTCTTAATCGCTCACTTTGCTTACAACAAGTAGAAGATCTTTCTTTTTCAATTGGACCTCTACCCAGAGCATATCAGACAAGTAATTTGTAATAATAATTAATTAAACATTACACTAGGTACATTTATATTAATCACATTAACATTATACAATTAAATAAAAAATAAAAAAAACACGTATTTAATACATCATACAAACAATTAATAGATTCTTTTTACACAACATTTGAACAACAATATCATTTTTAAACACAAATCCATACAGTTCTCTTACACAATTCAAAGTCATACACATGGTCCTTCTATGAGCCGGATTAATTCTGTGATCAGTGTTAGTGATCTTAATCAAAGTTCAATTAATGTGATAAATAGTTTGCTGCATGTTTGTTTGATTGGCTGCTCCTCGTGGCGGAAATTCGCATGACGTTTGTTTATCTGTTTTTTCTTTTACTGGTAGATGCAAGATCATTTTTCAAGATTTTTTTGGCACCTACGGTTTCGTACATATATCGCTTTTATATATATTTAAAACACGTGTTTTTATACATTTAGATATATACTCTAAATCCGTTACATGACTGAATTTAGTATCAATTAATTATCAGTGCATATAATCAGAAATAATATAAAAATTATTTTGGAAATTGGGTCAACTCGATGATTGCAAAAAAACATTATTAACTGTTATACAATCGTGATTAAATAATTAAAAACATAATGAATGCCATTAAAGTGAAATGCGGTCATGCCAGGGCGGTGATAATAAGGGCGCACTCTTTTACAAAATCTTTTGATGAATCTACAACACTTGCTATGTTAGAGATTCATTTACGAGAGGCGTTCAATATATTCTCGGTATCGATATGAAGGAAAATGCGAATTCAATTTAAATTGCTTTTATTTTTCAATATAATCTCCCCTAACATCAATACATTTGCTACATCTTGAGATAAGCTTTTTTAAACCCTCTAAAAAATAAATTTCCTAAATACCCATTTATTGCCGACTTGAGTTCTTCATCATCCGAAAATCTTTTTCCACGAAAACATTTTTTCCGTTTGAACAGGAGCGTTGTCATGAAGAAGCAACACACCCGCTGCGAGTTTACCCCGTCTTTTCTTTTTAATTTCCTCCCGAAAATTATGCAAAGTGGAAGCGTAGGATGTGGCGTTGATGGTTTCACCTTTTTTTTTGTACTCAATGAGCAAGATTCCCTTTGAGTCCCAAAAAACTGTGGCCATGAGCTTCCCGGCAGACGGAGTGACTTTGAACTTCTTCGGGGGGTCTGTTCCTTTTTTATGCCACTGCATGGACTCTTGTTTGTTTTCAGGGTCATAGTGGTGGACCCATGTTTCGTCCCCAGTAAAAATTCGATCCATAACACCGTCCGCGTTCTCACTACACACCTCCAAAAGCTCTCTATAGCATGCGATTCTCACTTTTTTCTGAGGCGCTGTGAGCATTCGTGGCACCCACCTTGCACTTACCTTTGAAAGGTTAAGATGGTCATGAAGAATGGTGTGAATGGTACCAATTGAAAGCTTGATGATCTCTGCCATCATTTTCACCTTTATTCGGGCATCCTCAAGAACAAGTTTTTCGACTTCTTTGATGATTTCTCCCGTACAAGCAGTAGCCGGGGCGCCGGAGCGGGGGTCGTCTTCAATGCTCTCTCTGCCTCTCTTGAACTCACTTGACCACTTTTGCACAGTTGATAATGAAGGTGCGGAACCTTGGTAAACAGCCACCATCTCTTCATGAATAGTTTTTTGACTTTTTCCTTGCTTAGTGAGAAATTTAATTACAGCGCGATGCTCAATTTTCACCATCATCGTCTCAGTTGCCATTATGATTCTGTTTAACTAGAGATAAAACGCGAATTAATAATCACATTTATATGAAATTTTACATGAATGCACTAAATAGTATTACTTGATAAATAGGTCAATTTATATATACAACCACGGCTTCACCCCGATACCGAGAATGTGTTGAACGCCCCTCGTAGTACGTCTTACAGATGCCTGGTCTAGTTTCACATCTCTTCACGACAAGTTATACGATTTTTTCGATGATGCAGATTTCGTAGATTCGGAGCTACATTTTGCCGAGTACGAAGATAAGTACTGCCTGGCACACGCTTTAATTACCAGTGCAATTCGTGAATTTTCTAAATCGAACGCCACAACTGATCAATCAATTGATGAGAAATTGGCTTCTCAACAGACCTTATTTTTAAATAAATTAGATGAAAACAATGCAAAGAATCCTAAATTCGTACATTTACCAGAGTGTGTTATTCCTACCTTTCATTGTGATTATAAAGACTGGCCAGGTTTCAAAGATCTCTTTACGGGAACAATTGATCGCAATCCATCGTTAACTGCGACTCAAAAATTTCAATATTTGAAATCCTTTTTGGGTGGAGACGCTGCTAATCTAATAAGACACATCCCATGTTCCGAAAACAATTATATTGAAGCATGGGACAAACTCGAGGCGCGCTTTAACAAGAAACACTTAATCATCCAGTCATTCGTACAATCTTTTCTTTTGTTACCATCGTGTAATTCACCAAACGCCCAATCTCTTCGCAAATTAACGGATGGTGCAGACGAGACGTTACGAGGATTAAAGGCTCTGGGCTCTAATTCGAGAGACCCTTGGCTCATATATATTTTGCTCCAAAAGTTAGACCACGAGACCAAACAGGCCTGGGCGGAAGAGGTAGGATCGGATGGTAACTGTACCATCAACCAATTACTCGACTTTTTAGAAAACCGGTGTAGCTGTCTAGAATCCTGCTTTACTTTAACTTGTGCTGTTAAAATAACCATCAAACTGCAAAGCAGTGTTCGTTCACACATGGTGGAAACCAAAGTAGGGTGTCCAAAATGCAAAGAAGATCATCTTCTTCCCTATTGCAAAACATTCATCGGGTTAGAGGTTACTGCGCGCCGTAGCTTCGTTAAAGAGAAGAGCTTATGCTTTAACTGCCTTCGACCTGGTCATTCGCCAAACAAATGTCGTTCCAATTTTCGGTGTAAGATATGCAATTCTCGTCACCACACCCTGGTGTATCCTGCACAAAACACAACAACTTCGCCACAAAATCTCAGTTCAAGCCAGGTTCAACGTCATCATTCGTCGCCTTCGCACCATTTGTCGCTTTCTCCTCATTCATCGTATTCGAACAATCCTACCGTATCGTTACGAAGCTAATCACCATACTTCTATTCTTCCTACTGCTGTGGTTAAAACTCGTGATAAACAAGGAGTTTACCAACATATTCGTGTGCTTCTGGACACAGGGTCCCAAGCCTATTTCGTAACGGAGCAATGTGTTCAACGCTTAGGACTCTCGCGCAGGAAATCGCGCATCCGAATTATGGGAGTTGCGTCAACTTCAGCAGGTGTTACCAACGGTTTGGTTAACCTAGATTTACACTCGAGATTTGACACAAACAATATTAACATCGAATGTTACGTCATCTCAAAGTAGACGTCATTACTTCCTTCAACCACAATAAATATCGTCGATCCTACTGCTTTTCATTCGATGAATTTGGCTGATCCAAATTTAGGTATACCTGGTCCAATTGACATTTTAATTGGGTCGGATAAGGTCTTCAGCATTATCGACGGGCCATCGAAACAAACCATCGGAGGTGCTCCTAATTCCATGCCAACTATTTTCGGCTGGGTGATTGCTGGCAGCTTTGAACAGCATACACAAAGATATATGGGAGTAAAGGCATATTGTACTCAACTAGACTATTCGCAGGAGTTTGATCTTGAACGCTTTTGTATTTCAGATGGGAAATACGTCGTCCAACTATCATTTACATCAACTGCAAAACTTACTGAAGGTAACTTGTTTCATCTATCGTTAAATCGTTTCTATTCTATTGAGCGAAGATTTCTGTCCAATCCTGACCTCAAAACTCATTACTCTCGTTTTATGAACGAATACATATCACTGGGTCATATGGAAGAAATCCCATTGAATGAACTTCAAGAACAGACAAACCACTACTATTTACCACACCACCCCGTCATTAAGGGTGATAGTAGTACGACCAAGATACGTGTTGCTAAATCGAACAACGCTGGTTTCTCGTCGTTAAATGAATCGCTTCTCGTTGGACCTACAATTCAGCGAGATACATTTTCCATCTGTCTTAGATGCCGTCGACATTCATACACTATTTCGGGAGACATTGAGAAGATGTACCGGCAAATATGGGTTTCACCAAATCACACACATTTTCAGCGGATCGTATGGCGTGAAAACTCCCAGGACCCTATAAAACATTTTAAACTTTTAACAGTTACGTATGGTACGTCAGCGGCTCCATTTTTAGCAGTTCGTACACTTACGCAGCTTGCCTTACATTCTGCAGAAAACTATCCTCGAGCTTCTTCGGTTATAGAAAATGATTTTTACGTCGATGAGGTGATTACTGGTGCTGACTCTATTGAAGATTTGATTTCGCTTCGAAATGAATTTGTTGGCGTGCTTAAATCTGCAGGCTTCAATCTCCGGAAGTGGACCATACAGTCCTCTTACACAATTCAAAGTCATACACGGCTTAAGAACGAAAAGCAAACCTTTCAAGTGTAAACTAATTATGTACAGCAAAAACATCGAAATCGAAAAAACTTTCTTTAAATCAGAACACGGATTGTGCAAGCTAGAAGCGAAGAAAAAGGTAGCTGAAGTCAGCGATGTCAGCGTTATCAGCATCTCTTCAAGCAATTTCTTATAATAGAATCCATTCGTTAGATAATAATGATTTATTAATCAATTATGTAAATGTATTAATTATGTATGTATATATGCACGACCGTTTTTTCGAACACGCCGACCCGAGTATATTCTAAGGAAGTCATCATCATCAATTGTGAATGATTTTTATTAATTTGTTTTTTTGTTCAGTTGGAAGAGAGCACTCAGACAAAGAACTAATGTATTGTACCCTTTCTAAGTGTCTTTTCATGGAATTTCGCACTTTTTCAAAGAAAGATTCAGTGATTAAGTGCCTACAGTGTCAGCACCCACCACGTCAACGTCGAGTACTTGCATCCAGATACGAGCGTAAGCTGGACATTCACAGAGGTAGCGCTCCGCGGTACCGTCATCGCTTTCACAGCAAGCGTAGCAGAATGTTTTTTTTTTTCGTGGGTAGGTGAGAGATTTCCATAGACACTATTAAGCTTCGGTGCTTATAGTGATGTGATATTCTTACTCACTAAAAAACACCTTACACAGACTACAGTTCACACCTTCCACAGATTACAGTTCACACTCAACAACCAGTTCTTCTTTCGTGTTTTATTTTGCTTTAATAAGGTATTTTCCATTGAATATTCCTACGTACTTTAAAAATTAGGCGCTGCTGGTCACCGCGCTAGAATTTGTCTCGTCAAGAATCTGTTGAACAGAAGTATTCGTATGCCCTTGTAGTCGCATTTTGTGTTTTCGCGCAAATATTTTAATTTCGTTCTGAACGTTTTCGACTCTGTGGGTATCATCGTTTCTAATGTACCACGGTGCATTAACAAACCCTCGAAGAACTTTGTTTTGGAATGTCTGTAAGACGTTAACGTTACTATTTATGGTTCAACCCCAAAGCTGTATACTATATGTCCAGACCGGTTTTAGCACTTGCTTGTATAGCAGCAATTTGTTTTCTAAATTGAGCTTGGAATACTTTTCAAGAAGCCAATACATATCTCTATACTTAGTCTCAAGCTCTTCACGTTTTTTCTTAACGTGTGCTCTCCATTTAAGTTTAGCGTCGAGTGTCATACCAAGATATTTGGCCTCGTTCGCGAAAGGAATTTGTACTGCGTTGATAAACACAGGTAGATTGTCAGTTTTCTTGAGAGTGAAGTTCACATGGACAGACTTGTTTTCATTAAGCGTGATTCGCCAAGTTTTTGTCCAATTGTTAATATGTGTAAGGGCACTGCCAAAATGGCAGTGTCATCAGAAAATGTGGCTAGCACAGCATCGTCCGTTTGCGGTATGTAAAAAACGGGTAAAAAGCAAATATAGCAGAGGGCCAAGTACACTACCTTGCGACACCTTTTTTTTCGCTTTTTATTTATTTTTATTTTATTTTATATAATCTACGATTTAGTGTTCAACAGATTATGAAAATTTATAAAAGAAATTTAAAAACTAACAATAATATGATTTTGTGAATAATGTATAATAAGGATCATATAATTTCATTTTAGTGATTAAGAATAAACATTAAAGTATTTTTAAATGTATTCCTGGGCAAAGATATATCAAGCTCTGAACAGTAAGTGTTAAATAATTGAATGCACCTTGAAACAGGTTCGCATTGACCATACAAAGTAAAATGACGAAACTCAAATAACAGTGGTCTTTTTCTTAAAATTCTAGACGAGATATACAAATTCACACACATACGTATTGTACATTTACACTATCTATAGTTGCGCATAAAACATCACGAAGAAACATGACATTCTAAATTTTTCTTCTCAATTCTAGACTCATCATACCAAGTAAAAGACATTTAGAACGATAAGAATGATGAAACTCATTATTATTAAAAAACAAACGACGTAAAGCAAAATTTAAAAATCTTTTTTTGAATATTTTCAATTCTATTTACCATATATTGGAAATAGTACTAAGACACCAAACAACACAAGCATACTCCATAACAGGACGAACTATACTACAAACAATCAGTAGAGTGTAGGCTTCTAAAGCCGAATTGATGTTCGGGCAAGAAGCGATTTGTGTCAATAATCGGTTTAAGATGATTAAGTAAGATTCGCTCGAAGACCTGCGATATTGGTCTGTATGACTTGACTTCAGTCAGTGGTTTACCGGGTTTTGGAACCATAATAACTTCGGCAACTTTTCACTGATGCGGCACATACTCCAATCTTAGCAAAGCTTTTTTCGGTAGCGCTTTAAGTATCTCTCCCGTAATTAAGTCATATCCGGGGGTTTTATTGGGCTTAAGCGTGTCTATCACGTGTCTAAGGTCCCTAAGTGTAGCCTTTTTTATTGGAAGGTTCGTCGTCACGTCTAGCGTATTGACATTCTTTGGAAGCACTTCCCCGTCGAATGGTTTGAACGTTTCTGCAAGATGGTCGGCGAAAACTTTAGCTTTTTCTTTATTTTCTTTTGTCCAGTCATCCTGGTTTCTTTTTATTGGCGCCACGTGTATTTGGGCCTTTTTTCAACAAGTTGCAGAGCCTATAAAAGGACGTTTTATCTTGTTGAGCCCGAGTTTCATGCCACTTTTTCCGCGCTCCTCGTTTCTTCCTTATCATTTCCCTGATTTCTGGCGGGTATCTTATGCCGATACTGGCAACTTTGTGCGATTCGCGTGGAGTGTTATTCCAGGCCGCTTGCTGTATGGCTTCAGCATACCGTTCAACTTCTTTTTCAAGTTATTATGGCGTTCTGAGCGGTGCTTTTAACTCAGTATTTTCGACAACCTGTATTTGGGAATCTTCCCAGTGAGTTTTTTTGTTGTTTAATCTGGGTGTTCTTTGTTTCTTAACCGAGGATTCGCACAATGAAAGGATAATTGGAGAATGATCGGAGGAAAGATCGAAGCTTTCTTCAATTTTGACGTAACTAGCGTTTACTTCTTCTCCGATAAAAAAGTCTATCAGATCGTTTTGGCGACATCCGAGGGCCAGTACGTCGGTCTGCCTGTTGAGTAAAATTGGCAACCGCATTCCATACCAGCCCTATAGAGAGTTTTACCTTTTTGTGAGATACATCTTGAGCCCCAAAAGGTGTGCTTCGCATTAAGGTCGCCACCAATAATAAAGATTGGTCCAAGAGAGTTAAATATAGTAGGTCAATAAATTCGTGTTTTTCTATTTTGCACGCGATTGGCAATAGATTGAGGATATACTAAAAGAGTAATTTTTATTTTTAGCGCGCACCGTGGTCATTTGAAATATGTCAAGTTCAATTTGTGCTTCCAGAGAGTGTTCAATGCAGTCTTTTATAAATCGGTATGAGCCGCCTCTTGCGTGTCCCGATGGATGATGAGCGTGGTAGTTGAGGTAACCTTTTAGTTCCACGCGCGATTGTGGTGAGGTGAGTTTCAGAAATTAAACATATACCAACCGATTTTTCCTGAATAAACATATTTAGTTCATCAAGCCTTTTCTGTAGGTCGTTGAAATTCCACGCAAGAATATTGAGCTTCTTTTTTTATGATTAGTTACACAGATCTGCTTGGAGGTTGAGAAGCCGTTCGACTATTATTTAATTTGTTTTAGTCAGTTCTTCTAGTCTCTCGAGAATTACTGAGAAAACATTTGAGGCAGGATCAGGTGATTCACATTTGGTCGTATTTGCGCGTAAGTTTTTCCACTTTCCACTTTTCACTTGCGCATTGTTATTTTTGACGTTGTTGTTATTGGTGGTTTTAGCGGCCATCATGGCGTTTACTATCTTTGCCCTCTTTAAAGGCTTTGGGGTTGGACCGCTGGCACTGTGTTATTAGAAGGTATTGTTTTGGATTGATCCCGTCGTTTTGCAACTCCTTCGCGACTTCGGAGCCTCGATAGTCAGCTGGATGTTTTCTCCTGCAGTTGATGCATATCGCTGGGGACTCTTTCGTGGCACTGCACTCTCGCGTCAGGTGTTTTTCAGCGCATTTCACATAGGGTTCTTCTGTCAGTAGGCCTGAGCATGGCTGAATCCCTGACAACGCGTACATTGAGGAATCAGACTCGAGTTTTTTCGCGGAGGTTCAATTTTGACAACAAGTCCCAAAATTGAATTTGTAGAATAATTCCTTTCTAGGCTTTTGGTTTTGTCGAAAGTTAGCGTAAAAAGGGGGAGGCCGCGTCTTGAGGTCGTCTTCTCGCCTTCAACACTGCACTGCTTTTGCACAAGTATATCAATGGCGTCGAATATTTTTAAGTCTTTATTTTTAAGGTTAAATAAAATGCAAGCCTCTAGCTACCACGCGTATGGGTATTTCCGCTTTATTTTCGTACGTATGCCATTGAACTTCTCGACATTTAATTTTTGCGAAAGCGAACGGTAATTGTCTGGATTAAGATTGTTTGCAACTTGTTATAGTCTGAGATTCCAAAGACGTTTTTTGGCGGCGGCGGTCTTTGTTTGGGTTGATTTTTTTTTATTGACCTCAACAGTATTAGAGCTGATTGCCGTCTCTTTTTGTACAATTTTAGGCGAGGAATCAGCTTTGCGTTTCTTACCTGGTCTTTTTTTTAAGTATCCAGTCTATTTCTCGGTCAAGCCGCGAATCAGACTCTGTTTTAGATTGCTTCTTAATGGCATCTAATTCCTTTTTTAGTTCGGCGCAGAGCAATTCCATATTTTGGAGTCTGGCGCGGAAATCAGAATTTTCGCGTTCAAAATTTTGTAGCTTATTCGGTGTAATATTATCGTCCAAAGCTACCGACTGTGTTTGGTCTTTGCTTCCGCACGATTTTTCCAGCGATCCGCGTGTTGGAGATCGCGTAACCCTTGAGCTTTTTTTGAGGGGGTCCTGGTTTGTATTTGTATTGTGTTGTATTTTATTGGTTGAACTTATTTTAGTTCCCACGAGTAGCGGAGTAAAACTTGTACGTCTGTCCAGAGATTCGCATTAGACAGATAAGGCCGGCTGATCCGGAAGTCGACAAGTATCTGGATGCTCCATTAGAGATTGGGCGATTTTTTATACTGGGCCCCCAACCTGGGCGATTCTGGCACGGGTCGCTTAACGCCTTAATCCGGCCCAGTGGATTTTAGTCACCTCTTACGACAGGCGTGCCTACGTCGGGTATATTCTAGTCCCTAACCAGAAGGGGTTCGCAGGATGTACCACTTATGCCTATCGCATTTAAGTGTTTAGAAAAAGTGTAATGCCGCGCCGCGACCCCGGCAAGTAGGCTGCAGTTTTTCCTACTGCGGGATAACAGGAAGGTCGCTGACCTCCTAGAGAGGTCGTGAAGCATTCGTTTGGTCTGCCTGTAACCTGGTGAGTCGTGCCATTTGCACTTATCATCATAGGAAACTCACCTGCCAATGGAAACCCTAACTGAGGACGCAGACAGACTTAACATATTCTCTGGTGCTGAAAAACTCACCTCAGAGCCTTACCTAGCAGTTCATCGTCGATTTCATTTCCCGTGATCTCATTATGACCTGGGACACAGAAAAGACTAAGTGAGTTTATCCTTCCGACTGCGTTCTATGAAGTCTTGCATTTTCGAACTAGTTGGGAAGTCGTTGGAGGGTTTAGTAAGGCTCTAAGCGCAACTCGGCTGCCACAACAGCTGCTAATGTTTCACCCCCTCCACCGGTTCGATAAGGATTGCTTTGAAGACAGACGCAAGCTTTCCTAACGAGGAGTGAAATCTAACGTTGTCATCCTCGAAAAAGACGACAGCACTGCATCTTAAATCGGTTTTGGAGGAATCCGTGAAGACCCTATATTCTTTTTCCCTCAGATTCTGGCCGAAAGGCGTGCTTGGAAATGCCTCTATGCAGCCGAGACAGACTGATCTTTGGAGTCTGGTAACAGCAGCAACGTATTTTCTTGAGAGTTTGTTCCACCAGACAACTGACGCACAGGATCCAAAGGACTCCAAAGGAAGCTCTACAGTGCCTTAGACGCTTTCGGTGTAACATATTTAGTCCATAAAAGTTTGTTGTATAGAATGACACCCAAATACATAACTTCTTTGGAGAATTAGATTATGCCTTTAAGGAATAGATAAGTCAGATCAGTCATCGTCCTCTCCTTCTCGTAAAGAGAACAACCCCAGTTTTGACGGGATTGACTGAGAGCCTATGTTTAATGCACCAATCGTCGATCACATGCATGCGCTTGAACCCATCAAAGGGAGTTCCATCGGGGGTGGCCGTGATCGCTTCTCACTCGGAGGGTCAAGGTTCGAATCCTAGCCACGACAAGCTTTCATTTGTGTAATTGGAACTCAGTCAGAAAAATCTGCGTGTGAAAGCATAACACTGACATTTAGATTTGGCTGCTGTAGGGTTTTCAAACACAAAAACAACCGTTAAGATTCACAACCTCACCATTCCGAGTGAAGAGAATCTCTCCGTCCTATTCGGACTCCCACCCCTGGAGTCAATATCGAAACCAAACACATCTGAGTTTCAAATCACTGCGTCACAAACAATGCTTTCATTTCTCCTCCTTCTATCTTTCCGCCCGCGCCCTGGCAACAGTGTAAGGGTATTCATAACCCCTTAGGCGCGCGTAAATTATAAAAAAAAAGAAAAAAAAAAGGAAGCAAAAACTTGTTCACATACTCGTAGCCTCATCCGTCACCATAATCGATGAGATGCACCAGCCACGGCGTGTTGTGTTATTTAGCTCACTAGCAGCTTGGTTAATAGGAGCTGGTTGTGAGCTCCTTCTGATTAGGTTACATGGGAAGTGAGCCTCAACCGTGAGACGGAGAGTCTGCTCTCGATTCAGTGTTGGTGCCATTAGATTTCCCGACTGATTCGAGCTTTATAAGAAACACCTTTCGAAATCTGAATTAACCTTTTATGCTCTAATTGCTTCGATCTGTAAAGACTTCAGTCTTCCTCCAAATTTGTCTGACCTGTTTAGAAGTTTTCTGGTTTATTTACGTAGTCGCTACGGATCTGCAAGATTGCTTTCTAGCTGGATATGACAGTTCAAAACACATGGTAAGGGCACAATTCAGGTTCTGAACAGCTTTCTCCAGCTTTTGTTTTGTCCTCAGCTTAAGGACTGAAACGAATAAAATTTGGAAACTTCAAAGTAAAAAAAAAAAATATTTTCATAATTCATGTAAATTTTTTTTATTTGCTTTAAAACTGTCTTTTTATTAAATTCATTCACAATTACAAAAAATAAAAAAAAATATTTGGGTTCCCATCTTTCCTCAACTTCTTTCGAATGTCCTTCATAAAGTTGGTGACAGTTACATCCGTGATATTTTTGGACGATCTTTTCCATTTAGCACTAAAATCTTTTACGTCCTTTGCACACTGCTCACTTTTCCTCAATTTAGCTTTGACCAAAGCCCAATACCTTTCAATAGGACGGCACTGTGGAACATTGGGTGGATTCATGTCTTTTGGGACAAAGTTGACATTTTTAGCAACAATGAACCTCAATGTCGCATGAGCATAGTGAGCTGAAGCTAAATCTGGCCAAAATAATGTTGAACCCTCGTGTTTGTTTAAGAAAGGAATCAACCGTTTTTTTTAGGCACACGTTAATGTACACTTCTCCGTTAATTGTTCCCCTTGTAATAAACGATGAGCTTCTGTGTCCACATTGGCAAATGGCCTGCCAAACGAGATATTTTGACCCGAATTTTTGCATCCCAATCGATGTTGTTGATTGCGGAAGAATCTTAGCTTCAAACGAGTTGTAAAACTGCGCACCTGGAACAGTAGTAAAGTCGGCCTTGACATAAGTTTCGCCATCCAAAACCAAGCACGCTTTCTTGTTGCCGATCAACTCGTATAGCTTTCGGGCTCGTGTTTTTATGACTTTTTTTTTGCTTTTGAGTAATTTTTGGTATTTTTTGTTCTTTTCGTGTTTTTAGGCCGTTACGTTTTTTAGATCTTTGTACCATTGTTTGGTTGGTATTACATTTCCGAGCAACATCTCTGGATGACATAGTCCGGTTTTTCACGATGGTACCCACTATTTTCCTGTTCAAATTTGTATCACGTGCTCCACTTTTAGCTCCACTTTTCTGTTTCCGCTTAACTGTCAACGTCTCCAAATATCGTTTAATAACAGAATCCACTGTACTGCGTGCTATGTTTAAATTTTTTGCGATGAAATGGTCGATGATCTTTTTACAGCGTTCCTCTTGACTCATATTTTATAAATATTTTAAACCGCACCGAACTAAAATCAGTAACAAACTGAAACTAGAGAATATACAGGCTAATTTGGGTACAAAATGGGATTGCAATTTTTACGCATTGGAAGTATAGCCTGTATTAAAATTTACAGATTTTTTTCATTTCAGTACTTGTGGGAGCAGTGCTGGACTTCTTGAGGTCCTCGTTAAATCGTCCAATTGGTTCCCCGTGGATTCCTTCTCTTCAACAAGGTCGAGACCTTGCATCTGGGTTCTTTATTCTGTTATCTCGTTAGGGTATCTGTAGGATATGCATCAAGCCTATTATTTCCTGTTTTAATTTCGTAGCAAATATTGATTCGACGATAGTATAAAGTCCAGTAGATGATTGCTTCTTACATTGCGTTTCCTACTACCCCAAAAATACTGTTAGTGCTGATATTTCTGAAATCACAGAATTCGAAAACCTTGTCTCCTGCCTTTGGTGGTGGCGTAGTGCCACATAATAGGGAAAATACGCGACAAATTTCTGTCATTCTTCGTTTGCATCGTAGCTCGTGCCTGCACCAATCAATCTTGGTAGCGAAATTGAAGTTCATTTCAGCACAAAAAGACAAGTTCTCGGTCTTTCCGATCGCTCCATATACTTGTATAGAGGTGTGAAACACGTTAAGCATCCGATACCACAGATGCGTTTTTTCCACACCGATGGTTCCTGTATTTGTATTTGTAATCGTAATTATTTTTATACTTAACTTGCGAATTACTTTAATGATGACGCTTTTCGAAAAAATGGGTAACTGTGTAGTTTGAGCATCGCGAAAATTCCGCATTTCTTTTTGCCCGAAAAATTTCATATAAACTAAAATCTTGCTTTACCACACAGTTGCTGCTCTGGCTCTAACCAAGCAGAAGTATTTAGGAAAAATAAGAGCGACGAAGATAACTAAAAGCGTTCTGAGCGTCAAATCAGTTGTATTTTATGGTCAGTCTGCATCTAAGAGAACAGCAAAATACTTTTATTTCACAACGTATATCAAAGTAAATTTATATTGTTTTGCTATCTAAATTCTTAAGTTTGGTTTTGTCAATAAAATCTAGATTTTTTCTGATAACAAATACTATATTCACGAAAAGTTTGTCTACAAATACAATACTGTAATTAATTTTCTTTATTTGTAAAGAAAATATTAGAATAAATTTCCTACAAATAATCTATTCAGAAATAATAAATATTAATTAACTTCGTATATTCTAGCCATCTCAACCGACTTTTCTATCCACTTTCATGCCGCTGTACATGTCGTAGAGTTCGCTGTTATGTCTCCTTTTCCATAGCCCAAACAAGGTAAAGACTTGCTCGATGAATCCTGCGTTCACGATGCTGTTGTCCATTCTTGTGCATATTAATAGAGCCTAAGTACAGGGTGGTCAAAATACAAGTTTCTTTTCAAACTAAAATAAAATGAACCAAAAACAATTATTTTCAATATGTTATGGCTTTATTGGAAAGAGCGAACATTCGTATTAGTTGTGGCTGCCTCGGCTGGCGTCGCATTAGCGCATCTTTTCAACCCAATTTGTGGACAAGGATTTATATTAAGTAATAAATCCTTGTCCACAAATTGGCCAAAGACGCAGCGATTCGTAAGCGTACCTCTTGGTTAAATTTCGAATGATTCTGATGTAATAGGGGGGCTAAGGTAGAGAAATTTCTAACTACCTCAAGCTTTTAACTGTTTTTTGTGACATTCTATCGATGTTGTGTGCCCTCTCTAGTTGATAGCACATATTTGGTTTTGATTTCAACTATATCTAAACACATTTGACAGCTCGCTGCGATCTGTCAGTAGTATCAAAATCGTGCCACTGATATTAGCTTGAGAGCTTTTGATAATTTTCCCAATGTGATGTTGAAGTAGCCACTTGACTTTGGATTACCTTCTTTATACGCTTTGTGACTTCAAAGGCTGCTTTCAATCTATACGAATCAGCGAGCCTTCTTCATCCCAAAATAGTTATACATAGATACATTAAATAAACCGATCAGATAGTTCACTTGATTAAACCTATTCACATATCATCTGTAATTCTTTATTTTCATTGTATAATTTGTTACTCATCGTTACAACAATAATAATTTTTCCACTTAGACTTAAATTTTTTCAGAACAAACTTAATTGAGATTCCGGATTGTAGCTTGCACAATATATGGTTTGTATATAGGTATGTGTATGTCTATGCAATCGATTTGCTATAAAATTGCGATTTTTTAAGAAAGCAATGACAAAAAAGTGTCAGGTGGGATAATGATATCATATTCCAGCGTATATGTAGTATGTACATCGCAAGCGCGATGGTAAGTTAATTAATGATTTACTGAATTTGTACAGGTAGGGAACGGCAACAGCAGCTTCCCTTTGTTCCGGATTCGCAATTTTAAATTGAAACCAATGTACCACATAAAGGCTTACATATGTATAGGCAGCGCAATAAAACTCAGAATACTGGCTGCATTTTGCAATGAGTGTTTTTTTGTCGAAACCTTTAGTTGATTCAACCAACGAACAAAATCCACCCTGTGTCATATATTAAAATTTTTTTCTGTAATTAAATTTTACTCAATATAATAATTCAATTCGATTCTTAAATGGAAAATACCCACAACAATTCGTAGGTTTTAAATCGGAGGATATTGTGCTGCATTAATTAATTTCGAAAAAAATATATGTATGTAGATATACTCGTATATATATAGACATATATATATATATATATATATATATATATATAATATATATGTTTGTTCAAATAGTTATGTATGTTTGTGTACATATACATTAAATACGTTCGAATGCATGCAAACATATATGGAAGTGTGTATATGTATAACGCTCAATAGAGAACAAATAAAGTAAACTGTGGCTTCATCTACAGTCAGCCCTGAAGCTAGGGTTTGCAGCTGGGGTCGTATGTATACCCTTGATCAAATTCTTTAAAGTGTGAATGAACGCTACCCGCTTTAAAATCGAAATTTGAAGCAAAACATTCTGAAATATACATATTTCTAAAAGTATTAATTATGATTGCATAACGCAATTCTTTAAAAGGAAATATATTTGTTTTAAATTGTGTATATAGAGTTTTTAAATACCACATTCGAGTTGCAGGCCAACTAATTATTTTTGGTGCTATAACACCAAATTCATTTAAAATAATTTTTTTCGTTTTTCGATCAGTCAAAATTACTAAAAAAAATACTAATAAAAGATCTAATGTCTCGTTGACCCTTGTTTTGGGGGATAAAAGTACATATAACTTGTGAGTAATACCATGTAGTAAAGTCGATAGTGACCGGGAAAAAAACGAATAACGTTTCAGCATCATCAGCAATAAAAGCTTATTATCTTGTTTCTAGTGAAGTCTTAGTTTACTTTCTTTTCATTTTTGCTGTCTCTTTTTCAAAGATCTGCTGTGTACTGGTTTTATGCTTGTTAAAGGCTGATTTTCCCGTAAGCAGTGCTAGCTGGGTTCCGCAGTCTCGACAAAAACATTGTCAAATTCTCGGTGCATTTTGCAATATGAATTGGATGGAATACATTTCTTCTTGCTCTCTTTCATGTACAAAAAATTAATGAGAAAAGGACATACATAGCTGGATGGCATGGACGATCCATCGTCGTCAACTTTGCCATCACCAAGTTCATTTTCCGATAAATTGAGTTGGCAATCATTCTCGATTGTCAAATCCAGAAGAGTTAGAAGGGACTGTTTCCTTTTAGTGCATTTATCAATGATGATGTCAACACATAGGAAAAAATAGAAATCAGAAACCATGTGCCGGTATAGAACCTGTGCAATTCACGCGACATTACTGCATGATGTTATTCAGAAGAAACATATGAAACGCACCGTTATAATTCAATCATGTTTAAATATACTTACTTCAATAGTATCAGTGTGTAAATAAATAATTATATTAATATTAAGCAAACAAATATTTTTGCTATAAGGCTTAACTCTTTTGATTACTTTTAACTGACAGACTAATATGAGTAAACAAAGGACTCGCGATAAAACTTGACCGTTACTTTTTTTAATTTCATAAAAGCTCACTGATTTAAGACTTTATTGCATGTTGTCAACAGCTATACAACAAGAAATAGTTACACTATTTACTTACAGAGGAACACAGTGGTTCATAGTGCATAGTTTACATAACTCAGGAATAACACCATACATGATAACCCTGTATGGTATTATATGTAGTTATACCATATGGTATAGAATCATCATGGTGCTTACATTAATAGTTTTTTTTTTGTAGCATGGGATTTTATTAATTTAACTATTAACGATAAGCTAAAACAATAAGCAATTTGAGACCAGTTGTACATGCAAATGTTACAAGTTCCATAGTAAGAAAAGTTTGGAAAAGTTTGTTAAAATTAGATAGCTTATAACTGTGAGACACGTGTAACGAAATGGGGTAAAAATGCACAATACGATATATCTTTTTGTAAAACTTAAACAATATTAATTTTCAGATAACCTAGTCCTCATATTACCAGGATTCAATGCAGAAAATCTGTGGGAAAATTGTCAACAAGTCATAAGAAATGGCACCTTTAATGTTGAAGATATTTGCCAAGCAACCGAAGCATGAGAAGGAAAGTCATAAGCCGACGGCGAACAAAGCCACGTTTCAAAACTGAAGGCGACGATGAAGAGAAGGCGCTTTGGCTTACAAATACACTCATACAAACCCTGTCTGTTTCTAGAATTTAATATTTAATTTTTTTTCAAATTATTTTCGGCATATGCACATATGGGTTATATGGAAAGTTCTTTGATTTGCATAATTTGATGTTTCTTATGTAATTATAAAATTTCGTTTCCATTTTGAAGTGGAACTTTTTATGGCTCGTTAACGCAGTAATTCCGAACTCCGATAAAACGAAAAAGCGTATGAAGTGATTCCGGAACCTGAGAGGTAGTGTGCGTGGTGAGGTAGCTCGGTACAATGAGACATGTGAGAGGAACGAAAAGGCGACAGATTCGGAGTAGCGAACAAAAGGAGAGGGGGTAACGAGTGCGGTGGGCACTAACTTGATCGGAACGAACCAT